>CAEGAF010170568.1:0-16064 GCA_903067075.1 Micropoecilia bifurca
CCCCCCCCCCCCCCCCCCCCCCCCCCCCCCCCCCCCCCCCCCCCCCCCCCCCCACAAGAAAAAGTTCTCTCTATGTGAACACAGCATAAATGTTTAGATGCACCATCATGTTCTGAAGCTTGAACACAATGCTGGGCTTGTGGTTGGTTGTGGTTAGAGGGGGGGGGGTGTAAATGTAGAGCAAGGCATCCCAGCTATTTACACACACAGAAGGCCGGTAACTCAGCACAACAGGAAGAAATAAAAGTAAAAATATCTCAAAGAAAAATAAAGCAAGATAAACAAGAGACGTTAAATGAGCTATGGAGTGAGGGGTGAAGCGCTTCTGAAATGTGGAGGTCAAAGAGCATCACCAAAGGCTACGTAAAATACTCAAAGACAAATGGGTTTGACATTAAATTTGCGCCAAGTCCCAAAACTTGAGACGTGCATCAGCTGGAAGTGGCACAGCAGAATGTTCCCAGGTTGGCTTCGTTCTGTCGTGTTACCAAGACCTGGGACAAGGACACATCGACTTCCTGTTTGGCTCTGCTTAGTAGAAGCTACATCACAGGTTTAGCTAAGAGGAAACACATTGTGGTGTGTCAAGTGTTTAAGATAAGGTTTCAATTTAGCAACGGCTCCATTAGTCTGTCAGTTTAGCCACTTAGAAGTGTTCACCTCTGATAAACTCTACTTTAATAATACATGACAAAACATAAAACATAAAAAACATATAATGTGTAAAAGTATTCATTCTCTATGTCTTTTTTTAATCCCACTGCAATGCAAACTTTGACTATTATTGTTAACCTTTATTTCACCAGGAAAATCCCACTGAGATAAAAAAAAAACAGGCAGAGTTTACTGAAATTTCACGACAAAAACAGGAAAAGTTAACATCGTCATAAATAAATTAGCTGAAAGATTCCTCAAAACATTTACAGACTCCAAATCAGTGAGAACTGTCTTAGTGACAACAGCACCTTCAGGTTTGTGTGTTTCTGCAAGATGGTAGCTGAAAAGTAAAGAAAGAAAGTTCTCACAATGAAGAGAGCATCTTCCATTTGACTTTCTTTATAGGCTGACTAATATGCAGGAAGAAGTTTCAGTATGGTCTTATAAATAAAAAATGCCAATGACAGAGTCCCAGGCCGTCCATGCATCCCAGGTGTATGATGTGCAACGACCTGCAAAACCTTTTAAACATGTTATAAATCTTGAAGTGAACAGAGACATTTCAGAGAAGCATGGCTGTACAAACTGTCACCGTAATCCAGAACAGACATAAAAGTAGCGTCAACAAGTCGCTTTCTAGCCTCAGGATCCGATTTTGAAATAGTACCCAAGTTTTAATGTCAGCTTCTTCACCAGCTGTTGGATGTGCGACAGACGGATGGATTTCATTGCAGTTTCCACTTCTGACGCGTGTCACTGTGCACTTGAGAAACCACTAAAACCCATGTTGCCTACGAGTTTGAGTGTGTGTGAGTGCTCAGTCTGACTAGAATGGCACTGCACAGTATAAATAGGAGTCCATTTACCCAACTAATCCATGGATCTCTGCCGCTCATCCAGACTTTCAGTGGATCTTTTGGCTGCTGCTCCTTGACCTTGGATGACGGATCAGACAGAACTCAGGGAGACGTTCTAATCTTGGGATATCGTTTCCGATTCCAAGTCTGCTTCTACCTCTTCCGTAACATTCTCCACCAGTTCTGCTGTGCTTGGTCTTTGCGATGGTCTCATGTTCTCCAACAAACCTCTGAGATCTTCACAGAGGAATGGATAAGATATTAAGGCTTTTGAATCCACTGGGTTTTACTGAAAGGCATCCATTTCCTCTGAGCGGTACGGAATGGGTCTGTGCGGTTCTGTACACTATTTGTGTCAATTCCCGTTATGTGCAACCAATCCGTACCATTGCTACAGCTGGGCCCCTATAGGACGATGGTTAGGTAAAACAGTCATTTGATTGTGCTATGAAATGGCACTATGTGGGTGAAAAACAGATAATAATGTCCCTTCAAACTAAAATGAGGAAGTTTATTTCCAAAGCAGCAGAAAACAGTCAAAAGAAACTTTTTAAACGTCCTGTTGGTAAAATGGAAATGAACATGTTTTTTCCTGGTAGCTGGTGTGAGTTTGCCATCAACACTGTTCACCTGATGCAGTCTTTCTATGCTGTGGATGTGTACGGTTTTGTCCTTACATAAGAAGTCAACTTAGCAAACACTGATCACTGAACACAAGAAATCCAGAAGGCTCACCGCGTTTGAGTAAATAATTCATTATCTGGGAGTTTCTGATGAGAGTAAAACGACCTGGTGTGAGAATGCTAAACCGGCCTCCACCAGCAGTGCCATCAGGTGTCTGTTTTCCTCAGACACATATGTTTATCTGCCCTTCAATGAATAGCTGATGAGGATTCTTGGTTGTTTAATCACTGAAAAGACAACAACACCTGGACTCCCAGAGCATAAAATAACATCTAAACAGCGCAGTTGGCAACACCTGAGTGATCTTTTAGCTCCAGCTCAGTGTTACATGTGTAACACCCGTCGACCGCTGTGCAGTACGAACATACATGACCCTCACCAAGAGCATGAGAACCCGGACCAGTTTAATTTCATTTCCAGTGAAACAGATTACAGTGTTATCTTGAAGCTGTCAGTAATGTGAGTGAAGGAATAAAAACAAAACACATAAAATCAACTCTAACGTAACAGAAGGTTTCAAAGGCCAACTGGGAATTGTACGAGTAATACTTTTGCAGAAATGAAACTGAACTGCAGAAACGGGGACTTTCCAGAGGATGGCAGGATTTTCGTAAATGAAAATCCACAGAAGCTTTTTATTTCGCAAGTTATCGCCTGTTTGTCTTTAGTCGGCAGGCAAAGCTTTATCTATATGATGCCTACAAATGAAAATGATAAACCGATGTTGTGTAAAATCGGTGAACCAAAGATGGAACATGACCATCTAGGGAAGCATTTCTCAGTTCCTCTGCCTTGCAGATTTTAGATGTTCAGTGTCAGCACACACCTGATTCAGATGATTGCATGACCTCCTCTGCATGCCACGGTGTGCTGCAGAAGCATGTCAGCCACCCACGTATTTGAGTCAGGTATGTGGCAGAAGGAGAACACCAAAAAAAAAAAAAAATGCAGGGCTGCGGTTCCTGAAAACAGGAATTGAGAACACTGATGTAGAGTTAAATCAGTTTGCGTGATTAATTTTATGCCTTTCAGGGGCATAAACTGAGATTTCAGAGTCGTCTTCATTCAGCCGGAGAAGATTTTTATGGATTTTTTTATCCATTCAGCATCTTATACAGTCGAATCACTGCGTAAAGGAGTTGAACAACTGAATCTCATTTGCATAGCAGTGGCATTTTTAGCACATAAAACAGAAATGACAGTAGCTCCAAAACACAACCCTGAGGTTCACCGTAATGAAGATGAACTACTTTAAATGCCTTTTCTTCCCTTTCCTTTAATTCTCTTACCGGTCATTATTTAGGATGAAAATGAACAGTAAGAAAACAAATGGAGACATAAGTGAAATTTTTATGCATGAGAAAAAAACTAATTCTAGAATCGCATTTTAATGAAAAACATTATTTTGGAAAAAAAAGTGAGAGAAAAAGACCTTTCATGCTAGAACTGTGTCATATTTGAATAGGTTGGTAATATTTGTTTCATTACTACATCCACAAAAGACATGTTTCATGTTCGCTTTCTTTTTGTAACGTGCTGTCGTTGTTTTGTGGTATCATTACAAAAAGCAATATGAACACATACAAACCAATTAGTATATCAGTGATTATCAGGCTTAAGCTCAAGGAATCTACACAAACAAACACATCCATCCATCCATTCATCCATTTTCTTTCAACCGTGTCCCTTGGTGGGGTCAGGAGGGTTGCTGGTGCCCATCTCCAGCTAACATTCTGGGCGAGAGGTGGGGTCACCCTGGACACACAGGACAACCACACACACACACACACACACACACACACACACACACACACACACACACACACACACACACACACACACACACAAACCTAGGGACAAAAGAGGCCAATTAACCTGACAGTCATGTTTCTGGACTGTGGGAGGAAGCTGGAATACCCAGTGAAAACCCACCATCCACAGGGAGAACATGCAAACTCCATGCAGAAAGACCGGTAGACTGATGATAAAATTCTTCAAATGGAAACCAAAAGAATTTGAAAACAAGATACCTCTCAATAAAACATATTGAATAATATCCCTTTGCAACAAAAAAACAACAACAAAAAATCTGACTACTTTATTTACTTGATTTCATTTTTCTTTTCATTTTCTTGGCGCACCAACACTTTTGACTCGACAATTTTGATCCACATGACAAAAAGCCTGGACACCCATTGTGTAAAAGAGCCTTCAAAAGCACTTTCTACATTTCATTTCGAGTGATTTTTAATATTTTTTTTAAAACTTACAGTCAATAAAAACTAAACACAGAAAATTAAACAGTATTTTTCTGTCTAGACTTCCCGGCCCCTCCACGTTCGGTTCCAGCTCACATCTTTAAGAATCAAACACCCTGGTCAAAGTGGCACAAAGAGTTAGCTTCATCTCATTCCCTTTTAGGCAGATCCTGAAGCACACACAATAATGTTGTGGTAAAAACGTCAGTCAGAGACCGGTGAGTGTGAGAGAGGACAGCGGCAGACAGGTAATGAGTCGACTGTGTGAGAATATAGGAATGTGTGTGTGTGGAGTGTCGGTGGTTGGTGGGAAGTAATTTATTGAAGGAAATGTATCTATATTCTCATAGAGGCGCAGTGAAGCCGAGATCTCCATCGCGGTGATAATTTGCGGTTGTTAAAGTGACACACTGTTGGTCGGCTGTTGGAAGCGAGGAATGTGGGGGCCAGACCTGACAATTAGAGCTCCGTATATCACACCGGCTCTCAAAGGAGGGATGGCAGGGAGACGGGCAGTGGAGGTCAAACACACACTCACACACGCAGACGCACTCAAGAACACACACATCGTAGGACGGCCATGCAAAATGGCGAAGGTAGCTTAAATATGACACTTAAGGGACATACGGTGCTGCCCATGCACTCAGATGACCACACAGGTGAGTGGATGGAACAAGTTTATTTGATTTCCATCACATGTTCAAATATATAAATATATATGTGTGTGTGTGTGTGTGTGTGTGTGTGTGTGTGCATCACACCGATCCAGGTCATAAAACATAATTCTGTCTGACACGACTTCAACATAATATGATGTAATTGGACAACAGAGGGACAAAAAAGCACTGTGCGCCCCATGATAAACAGTGCAGGTGAAAATCTATTTCCATTTCCTGTACACATACACACACTCACACACTTAATACACTCACTTTATTCTTTAATTGAGCCTTTTGGGGTGCGTCACCAGACAACCCAAGTAGAGACCAAAAAGAAGAAAAAAACAGTCAATATGTGTCTGTGATATGGGCTTGAATAATTGTTATAATTAACGACCTGTGGGTATTAAACCGGTGCCTTCTGAGGCTCATTTTGTGACCGCATCTATCTGCTTTTGAGACCATCCTTCATATTCTCAGATCAGCATATTAAAAGATCCTGAATCGTCAGTTGGAAGATGTTTTCTCTGTGTGTTTGTGTGTGTGTGTTTACTTGCCCCAGTGGACTGTGTCCAAGCTCCGCTCCTCTCTGGGAAACACACTCCAGAGGACCCCAGACCAGCCTCTGGAAACGAGCGGTGACCTTTCCCTCTCTTCTTCTGCAGCCTTAGTCATATTCCGTGTGTATTATGTGTAGGGACGGGTGTAAAAGTGTGTGTTTTTTATCAGAAAGATGTAGGGGAGGAAAAAAAGGGCACAAACCGGCAGCCGCAACACAACCGCGGCAAACACAGGCAGACGTACGTATTCCATGGCTCTTCTTTTTCTTTTATTTTCTGTAATTGAAAAATAATTCAGGCGACGTCAGGAGGAATCGATAAAGAATTAATGAAAAGGGAGAAGGAGTCATTAAAAGCAATAAAATGGGAGAGGTTATGATGAAGATGGCATCATGGAGAGACACAGAGGAGACGGGCGCTGCTAATGCTTTGCGGCTGAATGTGGGACAGGATTAAGAAGCAAAGGCGCAGATCAGTGTTTTTATGTTGTGATAATTTGTAGTCTGTTTTTTGCTGGGGAAGGAGATATGAGCTAAGTCAGACCTAAACGCGTTTATTGATTTCCCTTCTTTAAAATGCTTCAGAACATTCTAGGCCTTTTGAAATGTTTTTTTTAAAACAAAACAAAATTCAACATTTTCCAATTTAACAAATTTTTAAGGCGTTTTCACTTAAGTGCACATAAACATTTTTAATATTCTGTCCTGGAGCTAAATGATCACCCCCCCTTGTACAGTTTTACCAGCATGCCGAACATTACCGTCAATCATTTAAAAGTGTAATTATGTGACACTTCTCCAGTAAAATACCTGCAGTCTCTTAATAGGATCTGAGCCATCAAGATCCAACCTTAAGCTTCCTCCCGGCCCTACCACTCATCGGAGTGCCATAAAGCTGCCAGAGGAAACAATACTGCCTCTCGCCTTGCTGCTGAGGTTAATGGCAAATGGGGCTGTGGCTGCCGGTGATATTGTTGGATAAATGATTATTGATTAGGCAAAGGTTGAGCTAATCATTAGGCTTCATCCATTTTACAGACTCTCTCTGTGACCTTTCTGCTCAGAGCCTCTTGGATTGCCACAATTTCTCTGCACGATGTTTGGATCCCAGACGGGCCGAGGGGGAGAAAGAAAAGTCTAGTAATACGGCACACAATAGAGGGAAAGCATCTGCTAACCTTGGAAAAGGAGAGAGAGAAGTTATGGATTTATTGTGTGATCAGTGTTTGTAAAGCAAATACTTGCGCAAATCTAGTTTTGGGAAGCTTCTGCAGTTGAAAGAGAGTGTGTTTGCAGGCCTCTAAGAGGGGTTTTTGTGTTTTTTTTTTTTTGTTTTCTTTTGGCGGCTGGGAACTCCAAAATGCCAGTTGTAAATTTACATTTTAGGAGTTCCAAGTTGAGTCTGTAAGATAATCTCTGGAGGGGGAGATTAGGGTGATGGCCAGGAGGCCCTTCAGTTTTATAGACTTGGAGTTCATCGTCAAAGAATCTACCAATGGAAAGACGGCAAAAGCTGGTCAGCAACTTTCAGAGAGTCTTGGTTGATGTTGCCAATGAAGATTTTTTCCATTGGTTATTGAGGAGGGTAATACTATCGGTTATCTTTGTAGGGACGCCTGATCCGTTTCCTTTCAGAAACACGTCTTTGTTGCCTGGAAATTATGTTTAATGAAAATCTGCCAAGAATAAGAATAATTTCATGGCTTAAGAAGAGTACATGCACAAGTATGTGTGTGTTTATACTTATATCTGCTACATATAGAGAACCACTTTCATCATTCCTACCAACATAGAGAGGTTATTTTCATGTTGTCACTTTTTTGCCAGTTCTGCCAGTTAGAGTTATGTTGTGAATTAAGTTTTAGCTAAGGTTAGGAATAAACTAGTACTGGTTAAGATTAAGAAAAAATTCTGGATTAGGCAAAAATCTAGTTAATAAAATGAACAATACCAAGTCCTGGCAGGGGTAGAAATAAGAACTGGTGTGTGTGGAAATGTTTTTTGTGTTTGTGTAGAGAAAAGAAAAATAGATGCATTTCAGCTCATGCAAATACTAGAGGTGTGAGATACTGCAGATTTTGGTATCAATCCGATAGTTAATAAATACAAGATCAGTATTGCAGATAATAACACTGATATTGATTATTTTTATTATTTAAATTTAGGTTTATCAAACATTAGACATTTTGGCGTTTTCTGTCTTTTTTTTTCTTATTTATTTTATTAGAATCTTAACTTTACATGTGCCCATGAATTATTTTAAGATTTGACAAGATAAACAGAAGTGTTGTTTTTTTTCTAAATAAGCAAAGTGCAGAAAATAATTATTTGACACAAAACCAAAATAACATATTTTGTGAGATAGAGTTGAGAAACAATAACACAAAAATAAAATACAATTTCAAAAAGGAATCTGAAGCATCCATCAGTCTTAGTATCAATACTGACAGTGATTTGGGATCAATTCACTGATCTTTAGCATAAATAATTTTATTTCTGATCTAAGATTCTGTTTAAAAATCACAATTGAGAAATATGTAGAACATCAAACTCCATATTTTTACAGTGAAGTACAGTAGAAAAAAAAGGTGTTTTGTTTCCAATTGCTGGCTTAGAAGTGAAATCTGTGCATGTGAAGCTTCCGCTCGGAAACCTTGACATGGTGACGAGGAAATACCTCACTCCTAACAGCTCTATTTATTGAAGTGGAGCAAATATTCCTGGCAGCGGGACTTTAACCAAACCCAGACCTGGAGCTCACATCTGCTCCCAATCACAGCAGAGCCTCTCTCTGTTCCTCCTCTGCTTCATTTATTCACAAAGCTGCGACTGAGAAACTGGCTGTTTATTTGAAGTGATACCTCTCTCCCCACTACTGGATGGCAGGATTAGTGCTTTCAGGCCTTCGGTGTAGAATTGCATTGTTTCAAGTTTCATGGATTCAGTTATGTGCAAACGTTTCAGGCCAGCCCCAATTTCTTATTTTCCTTTTTTTTCCCTCAGAGGTCTCTTAGAGACATTGATCAATAATAAAATATTGATAAGTAAAAATAATGAAACTTGGCAGGAAAAATTTTTAAAAACAGATTTATCAAGCGTTAGCAGCAATCTGTGGTGAATGAAAAACTTTAAATAAATAAAATGATCCAGCAAGTAGAGAAACAATAACAAAAAAATAAAATAAAACTTCATAAAGGAATCTGAAGCTTGTATCAATTTTAGTATCAATTTTAGATACTGGTAATATCAGTACTAATATTTATATGTTGGCTTGAGAGCAAACGTATAACGAATCAGATTTCTGACCTATGGTTCTATTTATATGATTCGGAATTGTTTTTTTGTTGTTGTGTCATTCACTGTATCATTATAATCATTCAGTTTTTGACTTGCCTTGTTGGGGTACAATCCTGTTTCCTGTGTTGTCTTTCAAATTTTTGCTGAGATTCAGTTAAAAAAATGGGGGAATTTTTTCTTTGCACAGATAAATATGATTAAAGGTTCTATAAGTGGATTATGTAGAGTCAGAGGTGAATTATTGTAACTCAAGAGTTAAGTGGCTCAGCAAAAACTAAGCAGAATAAAGCAAAATTTTAAAGACATGCTTCTGAAAATAATATCCAAAGATTATAGAAATGAGTGAAAAATCAGAATCTTGGCAGACTATTGATATGAAAAGGTGCAACAGAACTCTTAAATAAAACACTTCTGTCTATTTTAATGTGTAATGGTATTTTTGTGCTCAGGCACTGTTACCTGTAGTTAAAATTCAACTTAACATGGAAAACTTTGCTTATTTTAATTTTGATATTTTTTAAAATACAGAATCCTGACAGCAGAAGCATTTATTTTACAGTATATTGTATTGTGCATTTTTAGAAGTCCAGTGCATTGTGCTTAAAATGTTAGCTTTCAATAATACACTTCTAAAATTAATGTCTCAGATCTTTTTATTTCATTGTATTTATAAATGTGGACAAAACCCTTGTTGCCCAAATGTTAAGGACCAAAAACCCCACAATGATCACTGAAATATTATGAAACTGACAAAAGTAATAGTAAATAAAAATGTACTGAAAATTAACCAATAAAAATTAGACATTGTTTTTGAATTAGGGTTCAGTATAATCACTGACTTAATCAATTACTTGAAAGAAATTTTAACTTATAACGTAACGCCTTGAAATTGGGCCTCTGTCTCTTTAAAAACTCCTGCTCTTTCTGAAACTCTGCCTTCAAGAAGTCATCACAACATGGCTCTTCTATTAATCCTTTAACAACATTTTTACCAGTGTTGCTCCTATAATGAGCTCAGCAGATGTGCAGTACCACTAGGTGTTTGCTAATTACTGCTGGCTAGTCTGAAGGAGCAGAGTGAGGTCATCATAGTTGCTCTGTGAGATGGAAACTCTGAAGGTTAGAAACTGCAGCTCCAAAGAGGAGCTGTGTCCAAGGCGAGGCTAGGTCCACTAAGGTCTTTTGAACACCTGAATGGTTGCCTTGGAGATTAAGGGATTTCTCAAGCATGCATGAAAGAATCAAGGCAACACTCCAGGTTTGATGAGGAAATAACATTATAACATGATGGCTCAAACAAGTTGATTTTACATGGTGCTGTCCTTTTATATAGGCAAATTGACTGATTAATTGAACACACTTTACTTTAACTTGTCCCTCCAGCCAAATTCACTTAAATTTTTTAAAGGTATGGTCCTTTGGGTTCAGGTCTGTTTCATTAGGTTTTTTTAATGATTCTGTTGAACCACAATTCAAAAGCAACATCTGATATTCACTGAATAGTGTTTTCACTGTTGGTCTTTCTCAAGAAATGTTAACCCTTTTTAGTTGTTGTTGGTCTTATGTAATAAATTTGTGAAAATGAATTTGGATTCCTCATTTGGAGTAAACCATAATTAAAAACCTTAAATAGAAAAAAAACAAAAGATCATGTGTAACAATTAGTATTTCAGTTTCCCATTTTAAAAGGCTTTAATCTTGTTCAATCATATTCTAATCTACTGAATAATTTCCATTTGTTTATTCTCTTTTCTCTTCCCCTCTGTTTTACCTCACAATGTTTCATTTAAATATTTCATCTCACTGTCTTGCAGCTCCCGCAGCTTGCTTCTTGTCACCTACATTTCAAGGCCCGACATTTAAATGGAGCACGGCAGTCACTTTTAAAGGCATGTGTGTGAGAAAGCGAGACACGGAGAGAGAAAAGGACGGGCTTGGGAAGTCTGAGACGTCAGGTGGTGATGAGAACTGAAAAGGTGGAGAAGACAATGGAGTGATAACTAATGTACTTCCTGTGTACTTCCTCTCCGCCCCTGTCAAGCCCTCCCGCTCCCAACAGCACCTTCTCTCCCGTTGCCTAAAAGATAAAGCCGATGTTTTCAGTGTGTGTGAATCTGAGGTAATCTGATGTGAGATGCATGAAAGTTGGCCTCCGCATGAATGTGAAGACAAAGTGATGGCTGACATGGACTGTGAGAGAGAGACAGACCGGAGTGTTCTGTGGAAGCGGAAGAGTAAAGCTTTCACTTAACATGCAGATGTGTCGTGTCTGATCTGCCGAATAGGTGAGCTGTACCCGTGTGTGTCTCAAACCCCGTCAGCGTGTTGATTTCATCTCGTGTCCGATGAACAGCTTCAACAGTTTCATGAGGCTGAAAAACACAAGACAGGGAAAAAATAAGGCAGGAGACCAGGTTGGGAGTACACTCAGTCACTCAGTCGCATGAAAAACACGGCATCTTGTTGTAGTTTGGATTGTGGCTGGGGAAACACAGTGACAAACAGCATTTGGCTTTTAACACATTTCGTCCCACATTGTCATGTAGCTCCGACCCCAAAACGTGCACTGCCTCATGTCACAACACCGCAAACTACAGTATAATACTTCTAGAGCTGTAAAATCACATCAGCCCTGCATCTGTATGTTCCTGCAGAGAGAATTGCCTCATTCCAGGTTTCTGCTGCTGCGGCTTGTTGATTGGCTGAACTTTGCATGATTTATGAATCAGCAAAATAATTTTAAATTTAGTCTGTCATTCAAAAGCCAACCACTGACATCTAAAAATTGTGAATTTGGTTATGCTATGGCTTTTCCACATTATGTCATGTTAATTCATTGTCCTAATTAATGTTAATTAATTGTCTGTGTGCTTTATGTGGCAGACCGATATAAATTGGCATGCCACTTTCCCTTAAATAAACCCCCAATTACCTTCCATCGCGGCTGTGGTCAACAGATATGGGAAGCAACAAGTTACAAGTAGCTGAAATTGGCTTCTTCTGTGGGTCGTCTGAAGTCTCCCTTATGCCTATTCACAGGCTTTTATGACAAGTTTTTGTCCTGATTTTCCTCTTCCAATAATCTTAAGGACACCTTAAGTATAAGGATGGCTTTAAACTTAGTTTTAGTTTTAGGAGATATTCCTGTTGTGTGTTAAGAGTGATCTGGTCTGCTCAGACTGACGTTGGGGCCGCTACATTCTAAAAACTGGGGGGGGGATAATAAGCATGTTGGATTGTTTTGGCCCAATATAACAGTGTGTGTGGTGTTGCCTGAGAACAAGAGAGGCCACAACCTGTTGAATGTGACGTGCGGCCAATCAGAAAGAGAGGTGACAGAAACAAAGAGGGAAGTTCAAAATACACAGAAGATGAGACAACTGTCATGGTGGAACATAAAGTCTGGTGGATGTTGTAGACATCTGATATAGAGTCCACCCGCTATCACCATGGCTTCTTCCATGTCAGCCATGTTTGTTCACTCTAAATTCATGTTTGGTCTCAAGAGGTTTTCCAATATTTTCCGTCTGACATCTAAATGTTGGTGAGTGAATTCAGTTTGTCAGCCAAGAATGTTAAAATCTTGCCGTGTGAAGCTTTCATGAGTTCTAACTAATTCACCTGCGTAATTTAATTTCAGTATGACTTCAAAATTAGTCTTAGGAGATATTCCTGCCATGTGCTAAGAGTGTTCTAGTCTGCTCAGACACACGTCTGAGCTACTAGTGTAGCTCTTCTGTGACCATTAGTGAACAAAGCATCATGAAGCGCAAGGAACACAATGTAGGCCAATAGTTTAGAGAAGGATGACATCTAATGGAAAGAGATGAGACCAAAACAGACTTTTTGGCAAACATAGGAATCACACCAAATTACGTTGACCTTTTACCTTTGCCATTGCAAAAGAGGATGGTGGCAGTATGATGGTTCAATGGATGGAGTTGAATACAGCAGCCTGTATTCAACTCAGAAAACCTGCTGCTGTGTGTTGTGGCTCACATATCAAACCTTTCAACAGCTTTGACCAAAACACTCTAGAGCCAGGCAGGTATCACTTTCTGTACTTGTGGCTTTATCAAGTCCAGATGATATCACAGAACTTCACACCAGATTCAGTCATTCACTCATTCACATTCACACTCCTGAAGTGGCAAGCCACTGTCTGACAGAGGTGACGCTCCCATGCACCAGCGCCACCTGTGGGTGAGGCAGGAGAAGATACAACAGACATGGATTGGATGAAGATCGAACTGGCAACCCACTGACTGCAGGACCAACTCGTACAAACTCCTACCACTATCGCCTCCATCATAGGAGAAATGACTCATAGCAGGTGACTGAATTGTTTACTTGTCTCTGTTCCTCCACTCTAAAAGAATACAAAGAAACTGGAAGGCATTTGTTTCTCTTTGATGTTAATATGGATGTGTACAGAACAATGATGCTACAACCACTGGGCTATGATTTATGTGTAATGCTACACCCCTAATTATAGCTACTGCAGTCTTCCAGGTTTTAGTACGGATGACACTTGGCAAGTAGGTCAAGTCAGAACAACCATAGTAAACTACAACAAAATAAAACAAGAGTTATTAGACTCGTAAAAATGTAATAGTAAGACAGGAGGAGGGGCTCCTCTGTGAAATGACCTCATACAGCTGGTCTGCACAAATACTACTGTAATGTGCCCCACTGTCTCTCTTCCTCTTATACGTGCTAATATTTGGAGAAAACGTGTAGGAAGTCATGGGTTCCAGTTGCCCGGCTGCTCACTGACCCTCTGCATGTGTGTTTGACCTTTAAACTTTGCGCTTTGCCCCACAGGGGAATAGGTCCAGCTCCTCTGATGTAGCTCACACACAGATGTACACACACTGCACTAACCTTTGAGTGTGTGGATTTAGCTTTGCGGGTAGTCTTCGGTCCGGCTTGTGGTCAGGCTCAGTAACAGATAGAGGGGATATATCACTGCCTCGGTCCCTAAAACCACAAGGATGGGTTACACACACACACACGAACACACACAAACTGAGACACTGAGCTCCTGATTCCTGAGCTTAGCACTTGATCCTCGCTCTGGGAGGTTGACACTTTAGAGAGAAAGCCTTTCCAAAGTCTTTCGGACTTCAAACACACACACACATCCATACACACTATAAACCTCTGATGAAACACACAGCATCCCTGCGAGAGCCCCAAACGCTCGGAGGCCTGATGATGGTGATCTGCTGGTTAGCATCTGTTTACTGTCAGGCAAAGCACTTTGCATTTCTTTGACCATCCGTCACCTACAGCTCAAATGAAACCTCACATCTCGATGTTTGAGAAGCAGCAGACATATTGAAAAAAATCATGTGTCGCCAAATGTCCTTAAGCCACAACTACTCACTTTTTGGAGAAGTGGAAAATCATTTGAGCGTATTGACCTCCTCCTCCTGCCTCCCTGGAGGAAGGGCGCCGCGCTGGCCGCTTTAGCCCCCGCAGCGCGGCGCTAATTCAGACAGGCGTGAAGCAGACATGATTCTAACGTGGATGTCAACTCGCTGGACGTCAAGGCTCAAGGGCAAGAAGCTGCCAGTGAGCATGGGGGTCTGGGGAAACTGTAGCTTCTGCATCTGCATTTAACACACTATCCTGTCTATTGTGTGGGCAGAGGTGTGGACAAGCCCACAGATACTGGCTCAGTGTGGTGTCGACATGAGTTCCTGCTAGGGTGTGTTGGTACAAGAGCAGACATACACACACTGCTCTGATCATGAAACCCTTTGGTTTACTCTATGGGTTTTTAACTTGCTTTATTGTATTATTGTACATTTGTCAGAATGTGAACTCCTAATTTGTTCTGTTGTCTAGTAATTATATAAAATGAAAATTCATTTTCTGAAAATTTGTAATATTTTGGGAAACACTGAAATCCTCATTTAAGTATTTTTAATGTCTGAAGTATTAAAAATTATTCTTATCATAATGTTTACTCTTAAATACAATGGAGTATTATGACTTATTTTTTAAAACTAAAACAATAAAGGTATAAGATTCTGACAATAAAATTATAATATTATGATGTTTTTTCTTAGTCTGGTATTAATACACTGTCAGAAATACTAAAGTTACATAGGAATGTTCAAATTTTCTGATTCATATTCAGTGATGTGAATCAGTGATATGATTAATCGGTGCAGTTTTCAGATAAAATCATAATGCATTACTTTTTAACTGTTTACTTCACTGACATATGATCTGCCTTGATAAAAATGAAGCAACATCCTGAAAGACTCTTCTTCAAGACTCATAGGGAACATAATGCGTTAATTTGATAGCGACAACACCTAGTGTTCAGGAGGGGAACTGCATCAATTAAACAAAGGAAAAACAAAACAAATGGTGGAGAGGAGAATCCACTATTATTTTTTGTTAATTCTAACAAAGAATATATATATTGCATGATTTTGACACTCAGACAATAAGATAAAGTTGCAAACTGATTTCAAAATGCAACAAAATATGTATTCCTGGCTTTTGAGGAACCTCTCAAAAGCCAGTCGTGGACATCATATCACATATCAAATATGACATTTTCTCGCTCCACTTTCTTACTATCAGGCCTCTCTTTCAGTTCCTCATATATTGACCATATGTAGAGGGAGAAACAAAGAGGGTTGTTACAAAAGCATAACGGAAACATCAGGTGCAGCTGAAGAGCCTTGGAGCAGGTGTGACAGAGAATCGGATCATGTTTCCAATGCAGCCTTCGGAGAGGACTGTTAGCCTAATATTCAAAGTTTATCCTAATAAAGCAAATAAATGTATAATCTGTTCCTGGGAAACCTTTTGGTGGTGAGCAAAAGGGATAACCCTGAATAAATAACATTTCATCAGACATGAAGCAGGGATGGAGCCAGTACCAGACCTTCTGAGACCAAGAACCAAGACCAAGGTTGAGGCTGAATGTTCAGGACTTCTATAAATATTTTGTGGTGCTCTTTGTACACTAATACTTATTTCATTAAATTAAACCATATGTTGATACACATTCTCTAAACAGAATTAATTATCTTACATTGCACATTAATTGTAAGATAAGCAAAACAAA
>CAEGAF010170584.1:0-12207 GCA_903067075.1 Micropoecilia bifurca
GGTCCCTTGGTAACTCTTTAAATGTATAGGTGCTGCTGGTCCCTTGGTAACTCTTTAAATGTATAGGTGCTGCTGGTCCCTTGGTAACTCGAGCCGAAACTCCCAGATAAATGTCTAAAGCCACTTTGTTGACATAAAGAATGTCAACTAAACAGTCTGATTCCGGTTGGCGAGGAGAGACTTCCGACTGGAATGAGCTGGACGATGGTCACCCGTCTCCGTTCGCACACAGCATGTTTGTGGAGAACATGGTGTCAGTCAAACTTTATTAACAAACCAGTTTTTTGACAACATCCCAGCATGCACTGCGCGCTTCTTCTACAGGGAAAATGAAGTTGGCAGCTGCTTACCGTCGTTGCTAGACCTGTTGTGGCTCAATATTGGCCCATATATAAGGCGCACCGGGTTATAAGGCTCACTGTCAGCTTTTGAGGAAATTTAAGGTTTTTAGGTGCGCCTTATAGTGCGGAAAATACGGTAATTAATATTTATTCCTTATTGATCGTCTTTTTTATGTTAAACGTTATTGAAATTGGGGGAATTTTTCTAAATTATTGTTTTGCAGGTGTGTAGTGTAAATTTTAATTTGTTTTCCCTGCTTATTACAATTACAAAGATATTACAAAAAATCAGTAGCAGTAATAAGCATCATATTCAGGTGAATGTTTATATCTCCGAGGTCTAGAAGTGTCTTAATGCTCCTCGGCTCTTGCCCCAGGGTTTCCTTCCTGAGGGGAAGTTCTCCCGGATCCTGACGGAGCCGGTCAACCGGGACCTGGGTTCGCGTCGCCGCGGGCGACGGCCGCGCAGCGAGATGCCGAAGCCGCTGCTGTCGGTGTCGGACTCGGCGTCGCCGGGCCTCGGCCCGCCGCTCTACATGAACGGCGGCCTGATCGGCAGCATGGACTCCATCGTGACCCTGCAGAACCTCCGCGGCGCCATCCCCGGGATCCCCATCATGGCCGCCGGGTTCCCTCACGGATTCGCGGCGGGTGGCGGCGGGTCGGCGGCGGACGACGCCAAGAACGGGCTGAGCATGTTGCCGATGATGCTGCACGGCGCCGCCGGCATCCCGCAGCACGCCCTGTTCAGCGTCGGCACCATGATGGCGCACGCAGCGCCGCCGCCGCCGCCACCGCACTCCTCCGCCTCCACATCCACCGTCACCACGACGACCGCGGAGGCAGCCAGCCCCTCGTCGACGACCGCCGCCGCCGATCGGGAGAGCGGCGCCGACAAGGAGAAGCCAGCAGAGGGCGCCAGGGCGACGGCGGCGGCGGCGGCCGTCATCAGCTCCACCAGCAGAGTGCATCACACCTTCAACCCCTTCCTGATCCCCGGCGTGTCGCACGGCCTGCTCTACCCGCACATGTTCCTGCCCCACGGCGGCATCATGGCGCTGCCCGCCGTGGCGCCGGGCGGCGGCGGCGGCGGCGGGCCGGGAAGCCCCAAACGGAGGAGGAAACGGGCGAGGGAGGAGGACGAGGAGAGAGAGAGGGGGATGGTGAGAGACGCAGAGGAGAGAGAAAGTACAGTTAGCGTCTCCGCGTCTTCGTCCGCCTCGCCGCAGGAGAGCCGGGCCGGCCGGCAGGAACCGGACTCCATCAGCCACGGAGACAAAGCCGCGGCGCCGGAGGAGAAGGAGGACGGGTCGGAGGAGACGGGGGACGAGGTGGACAGACGGGACGGCGAGGCGGCGTAGGACATCGTCTCCCCGCTTCTCACTGCAAAAACGCAAAATATCGCCAAATGTTTCCGTCCAGTTTCTACCGCAAATGTCCAAAAACACTTAAATGAAACAAAGTAACTGAGGAAAAACTTTTCAGGAGGAAATAAGAGCTTGTTTCATGTCAGGGGTGTCCAAACATTTTGGACTTGAGGACCAAGAAAACCTTTGGGGTGTAATTATTGACGCACCAATCCAGTTTTTACCAGGACTGATATCTGAGGTTCAGTCGATCAGAGGCAGAAAAAAAATGAACTGACTTAAATAGTTTCTGTTTTTAAAACACAGACATAAATGAACTGAATCAGAAATTAATTTGACACTGAAATATATGGATAAATATCTTCACACGTTTGGTGAAACATGTAAAAACAACTTTAATTTGTTCAGTCAGAGCAGCGGAGTAGGACAGAATCATGTGAAATAAATGAGACTATTTAAAAATAAACTACAAAAACTTTCAAATGGATCAGAAAGTTCAGTTAGGAATCTTAAATATAATGTAAAATGAATAATAAAGCATAGAATTAGACTGAATAGATCCGACACATTGTTAACATAATGCTTTAAATGAAGTAGATTTGCTTTATTGTTTTAAATTATTGTGGGGCCAAAACCTGATCATGGTTTTGCTTCTTTTTATATTCTTTTAAATAAACACTTATCAGGTGTTTATTGGATAAATACTAATCATTTTGTCAGTTCAGGTTTGGAACTGAATAGATTTCATAATGAAAATAATGAAACACTTTGTATTTTAACAAGATTTCAATTGTAGATTTGTATTATTGTTGAGTTACAGTCTAGGGCCACACAAGGTCAGTGCAGGAGCCATAAATGGCCCCTGAGCCTCAGTTTGAACACCAGGTTTTAAGTTATAAAAGTTTCCAGTTCAGCTGGCGGATTATTTTATCAATATGAGTCATTTACTTGAAACAAGCTCCTATATTTTGCTGAAACTTTACTTGTTTTATTTTAAGTGTAATGAAATATTTCCTCTATAAACTAGACTGAAATATTTGGAAAGGTTTTGTGTTTTTGCAGTGTAGTAAGTTGCTCTCTTCTCTGCTGAGCAGCCATGTAAAGTTTGTGCCGAGTCTGTAAGTCAACGTCCATGTAAAGACTTTTATTATGATGATGATGATTATATTCAACTTGTTTATATACCAGGAATCCCCCCCACCCTCCACTCCACTGTAAAAAAAGAAAAGAAAACACGAGTAGAGTTAAATAATCTCCGTATTCCTCCCATCATCCCGAATCCAGACTGAAAACAGGAGGGAGAACCGAAGGAAGGGAGCGATCCAAAATGGTTCCTCTGCACTGTAAAAACATCACACCAAAACTTTTTTTTTCATCTGGTTTCTACTGGAAAATATAATCATACATTTGAATTAAGACAAAACTAACTTGTAAGTAACTTTTTAGCATTTTTTTGGGTTAATAATTCCTTAATATTGATGTAAAAATACTGAAATAATCAGCGAATATTATAAGTTAAGATGTCTTGTTTCACCTGTAACTAGTATTTTTTTCACCAATATTTAGGAGTTATTTACTTAAAACAGGGTGCTCAAAGTGTGGGCCGGGGGCTGTTTGTGGTCCATGAAATGGTTTTGTTTGGCCCTCTAGTTAGTAGTGGTAAAAATTTGATCAAGAAAATAAACAATTGACGACTCCAAAAATTTGGACATTTTCCATTTTGCTTTTTAATGATTTACAGATTTCATAGAAGTTTTACTATAGAATTTTAAAAAGTGAGAAAATTTTCCATTTTTAATTCAATTAATTTTGTTGAAAGCTAATAATTTAAATTTGCCAATTTTGGCAAAATGTTTGGAGACTACTGGTTTCTACATCTTGCTGAAAAGTTACATATAATTTACTTTGTCTTAATCAAGTGTACAAAAATATTTGCATTGAAACTAGACAAAAAACTGTTTTTGTTTGTTTTTGCAGTGTAAAACATGTGCAATACTTAAAAAAAAACTGCCATCCGATTTAATCTTAAATAAAATCCCACACAGATTTGACAGAAGCTGAAGCATAAAAGGCTGCAGAAAAATGTCTTTTAAAGTTCCTGCATTCAACATTTTTAATGAAAAACCATTTAAAAGTGCAGCCAAAGCTAAATTAAACCGAGTTTTCTTATTGTTTTTTTCGGCATATATTTCATCTGTATTATGACAAAACACAACACTAAAATACGGGAGAGAATTAGTGGCACTTGAAAAAAAAATATTTTGATTTCAATTGTCTGAGATTAAAGTCAAAATTCTGAGACAAAAACTTTGATTTTTTTTTATGGCACTAATCTTCTTCCATACTGTAAGGCTGCACCTTAAACTTTATTTTGATAATTTTTCCACTGCTAACATGAAAAGCTAAATTAACTCCTGCTTTTTAATTCAAAAGCAAAGAACAATCATGGGATTTGTTTCGGATCAAGCCACAGAGTCACTTTGGGAGATTCCTCCCCTTTACAAAAGTGGTCCAGTCCAATCAGGAGCTCAGCCCGGCCACCAGGGGGCAGCAGCAGGCAGTAGTAGATGCAGACGGTGGGTAGAAGAGGGTGAGTTTTCCTCCTGAAATCATTGGGAAAAGTGCAAAAAGACTCGAATTTTGATCTGAAGCTCCAATTTGAGGTTTTGTCCTGATTTTAGGAGAGAAAAAGAGACCGAACGCCTCGTTGTTTCCTCAGATTGCGGTTCAAACATGTAATATTTCATCTGTAAATCTCTCGCTGTACATTGCTGTCTTTTTTTTTAAGTGCTCCATGTATCTCTTTCCTGTTTCCGCCGGGAAGCAAACCGACTGTACTGTACATTAAAAGGATGCAAGTCGCTGGTTCTACTCCGATTTTCACGACAGGGTGGAAATGTTTCCGTCGACGGCTTTCCGTATCTCCGGTTTTCATCCATAGAAACGTCTCTTTTTGTTTTTTTGCACAGCGTCTGTGTGTGAACCTGTTATTTTTTTAATTTTAATTTTTTTTTTTCCGTTGCGGCGCGCGAGCGACTGGGAGAAAGTTTGGATGTGTGCATTGCATGCGCACACTTTTTGCTGTGTTTCGTCCTGACAGGTCACAAAAAGAAAAAAATCCATTGTTGTTGCCTTGTCACAAGTTTGTGGCTCCATATAATTTATTATATTTTTTGTTTGTTTTTTTTTTTTGCCAAACTTTCACCAAATATTAGTTTTCCTCAGTTTCATTGCATTCTTCAAAGTAAAATGCCTTATTTGTAGCTAGTATGTTTATGTATAGCTGGTCTGTTACGTCTCCCCATATGGTGGCGTTTTTTTTTTTGTTTTTTTTTGTCTATGGAGACCCAACAGAAACAAAACATGCCGCAGTTTTTAACTCACTACATCGATCCTAAAAGGCCAATCAGTCGTCCCTCAAAGCACAAACGTTTGCGTATCAGTGCCTCTAAAGTTAAAACACTTTCCCTCGTCTGGGCTTCACTTGCACATTTCGTCCTGTTTCCACGGCGACGGGGTCACCAAATAAGAGATCGTTCATAATGGTAGTGGAAGGAGCATGTGACTTGTTTTTTTCTATGGCAGCGTATTAGGGATATTGTAGATTTACAAAAAACGAAAAAAGGGTAAATTTCAGCCAATTTTTTTAAAGGTCAAAATTTAGCTACAAAAATTCAAATTGTGAGATTAATTTAATAAATTTTCTAGGAAAAAATTGCAGATAATTCTGAGTTTACATTTTTTTTAAATTTACTGAAAAGTAATCAACTTTTGAGATTATCATCAAATTTTCTAGAAAACATGGAAATGTCCGAGTTTCAAAAGTGGAACATTTTTAACTTTTCAAAGTCGGAACATTTTTGAATGTTTAAAATTGTTGCTTTTTCCTTGTTTTTTTTCCCTTTTTCTAGAAATTTTCTGAGATTTTTTTCTAAAGATATCTAAAATATGTAGAATTTCTTCTTGCAAATGTTTGACTTTACAAATTTAGAAATTTCTGGGTGAGTTTATAAGTTTTTTTATTTCAAAATTGTATTATTTTCTAGAAAAATTATTAGATTAATCTCCCAATTTGAATTCTTTCTAGCAAATATTTTGACTTTTCGAACTTTTCTCTTTTTCCTTCTTTTTATGGTCCTAATACTCCATTGTAGTTTTCATACAAATTGACTGAACTCTTTTTTTAATTATTTATTTTTACACTGGGGTTGTGTGGTGTAGTTCTGAGCAGTCAGTATCTTACCTGCAGTTGAAAGTGAAAAAGAGCAATATCTTCATAAAGTCATCTACTTTACCTTCTAAAACAGCTTAAAAGTAAAACATGATTTATTTCCCCTGGCAAACCTGGCATGACAACCAAATCCATTTAATATATTCGTTAAGCTAACCTAGCATAAATGTGTGAGCTGCATTTGCCAGTTTGTTCTTTTTTCACTTGTTCTATTTTTTATATCTTTTTTCACCAACAGAAAAGAATAAGAGTTTCTACATTGAGTTTAAAAAACAATATTTTCAAATGTACAGATATATTGTTGGTCTTGTGAAAAAAGTCCCAGAAGAAAATAGTAAAAACATTTAAAATATTTTTTTAAAGTAACTGACATTTACTGTTAAAATAAATCAAAATTAATTTGACAAAGTTTTTCATGATAAATGGATATCAATAGAATATTCAATAATACGCTTCTCAACCTGTCACTGCTTGCTCAGGTAGGTTGGTGGACTCAACTAACTCACTCAGTCTTTGGTTACCTAGCAACTCACTCACTCTGGTTGCCTAGCAACAACTTGTTGAGCAAGTGGCGCTGCAGCACTTTAAGGTTTTGCTTAACTGCTTAAAAAAAGAAATCAATAGAGTAGAGTGAAAACTGGTTAAAACAGGAAAGCTCACACTGCCAATTCGGCAGTATTTCAGATATTTAAGACAAACAAAAAAAAGACCAATCAGTAATTATCAATTTTGACTGATACAAAATGCGTATATTGCTATAAGTTTATCTTTATAATACCTACTCTTAACTGATTCTTTAAGCAAGGATCATATGTTTACATGTTTCCAGAAGAACTCTGAACATCCTCTTCGGAAAACAGTATCTTCAGTCAGAGGCTTCTTCAAATTCACTGTAACACAGACTGCAGTAGGAACTCTTTTGTAGATAACCATCGGCATCTATAATAACGAAGAATTTGAATTTTCATGAGCTACAACAGCCTTTAAGTTTTCATTTGGGATAAGTAAAGCATTTTTCAACTTGAATTTGCTGCTGTTAAGATACTGACTGCTCAGAGCTACACCGCATAACCGCATTTTAAATTAAAAGCGCATTTTTAGGCTAAATTCATCTCTGAAATTCAGACATCGGCAGGAAAACCGCACAGGAACATGAAGTAGCATCTGTAAAGTCGGTAGTTTGACCCTCACTGCATTCCTTAGCTGCACGATGCCTTCAGTTTTCTTCTGTTTCATCCAACCTGTTTGTTCATTTCAGTTTTTAAACAAAGACGAAGCTGCGGCTGCGCATCACTTCCTGTTCTCGCGTGAAGACTTGAAACGGACTCGTGGCGAACACGTGCTTTCTGTCAACAGTGTTTATTTTTTCATGGAAGTCACCTCAACGTGTAAAACTCTGATCAGAGATGATGTATTTATTGTACAGTTCTTGTCTTTACATTGTTGTCTCACGACTGATTGATGGCTGTTTTTGTTACCCTGAAATACAGAAACATTTTGGTTCACATGGAAATTAAACGGATCTGCGGATAATCTCAGTCTGGAAGCTGGAAATGTCCAGCTGGGTGTTTTTTCCTTTATGCTCTCAATACTTGTTCGCTTTTAGGCACCAAGATGGCCGAAAATAAAGATACAGAGAGATGAGACGGAGTATTAGCACCATGCTAAGAAAATAATAATAAAAAACATAAAATTATGAGAATGATCTCACACGAGAAGAAAGATACATTTTGTTTTATTTCGACTTGGCTATAAAAATAAACTTGATTATTACTTTATTCTTGTAATTTTATGACTTTTCTCGCTTTATTTTGACCTTATTCTCGTAATTGTACGACTTAATTCTCATAATTTTGGATTTAATTGTTTCTATTTTGGCTCTAAACTCCGTCGTACAAACATTATTCAGACCCAGAAGAAAAAACTGGCTGCAGAATCAACTAAAATACGATTTTAAATTCATGAGAAGGTATGTTGTGCGTTTCCTCATCCATCCTTCAGATTTTGTTTTGAGATTGTTTTTTACATTTTTGCAGCTCTTATGCGTATTTCAGCTTAAAAGGATAAAATCTGGAAAACCTCACATTGAGAAAATAGATTTAGTCCAGCTCACCTTTCAATATTCCTCGTTATTCTTAAGTATTCAGATAAAAATCTTGGGTCAGGTTCTTGTTTTCTGCCAGATTCACAGCAGAGACCAGAATCTTCTCCCAGTTTTGATTTGTTTTATTTTTCCCGTGTAAATTTTATGTTTAAAACATCAAAACTGAACTTTTATCCATTTATTGTGCCTGTTTTATTCTTTAGAGGTCGACCTTAAGCCCTCGGATCAATAAAACCTTAGTGATGAATACAGTTTCTAATGCAGTTTGGTGTCTGAATAAACTCACCGCTCAGTCAGGTTGGCGTTGCTGAAAAATGTGCTATATAAAGCTCAAAGGTCACAGGAAGCGTCTGAACCCTGAAAACCCATCACAGCTAGAAAACATAAATCGCCTGGACTTCATGGGGTTTTTATCTCATTTGGTTACTTTTCTTTCTTATTGTTATCTATAACGCTCTATATTCCCATGTGGACCAATCTGACAAGTCAAAACATGGTATGTGTGATTCTTTTATCGTGCAATAAAAGATGACTTTCAAGTTCTCCTCGTCTGTCCCAGATCATTTATGTTCTTAAGGTTTGGTGAATATTTGACCAACTGGTGTTTCTGTATCTCAGAACTACGATGGTGTTTTACAGCTACTGTAGATGGAAAAAATTAAAACATTTACGCCCAAAAGGTCAGAAATTTTCACTTATCTCAAGAAAAATATCTAGAAAGAAATGTGAAAATTTCTGAGCTCTGAAAGTTGACAACTTGTGATAAGTTCAAAGTTTCAAAAGTCGAAAATGTTAAACTAGAAAAACAGAAATTGGTAAAAATTACCTAACCCTACCCAAAAATTACCAGTAAAACTTTCGCAATCGCTGAGCTCCAAAAGTCAAAAATTTGAGACAAAAGAGCTCTAAAAAATTTTTTATTCATTTTTGAAAATTTCTAGAACATTTTTGAATTTGTTGACCTACAAACATTGGGAATATGCAAGAAAAAATTCTGAAATTTTGAAATTAATTCCAGCAAAAAGTGTAGAAAAAACTTGTTTTTATTTACATTTCTAGTAGAATTTCTAGAAACTTCCTGAGTTTCTTGGCAGACATTTTTGACTTGGACTTTTTTCTGGACAATTTCTGAAATTAATCTCAAAATTTCTAATTTCTTTCTTTTTTGAAGAAGTAATGTTATACTTGTTTAATCTACAATGGTGTACAACTAATAATACTGTTATTCTGTGATATTACCAAAACACTCTAACATATAGCGCATGTTTTTCACCAGCAGTTATCAGGCAACAGAAAATAATCAGAAACTCGCTGCTAGGCAACAGCGCTAGCAACTGCGCCCCCTGTTGGCCAACAATGAAATGACAAATCACGCCATACCAGAAGTTTTAAACAATAGCAGCTTGTTTTAATCTTGTCAGATTATTTTGTGGTCATCAGAAAACAAAACAAACAAAAGCAAAAATCTTACATGTTCAAGGCAACATGCATGAGAAGAAAAGTTATGAAATGTGCAGTTTTTGTTAAATTAATCAAATTGTCTGAAATTTGGCATTTTTTCCATGATTTTTTTTTAAGTTCTTGCACATCTGAACCCAGAATAATCTGTGATAATATAAAAATACACATTTACAGAGCAACACATCCATGTTGTGGAAAAATTTCCCATTTCGTCTCTTAAAAAAGTGATAAATATTTATTTGTTGGGGGGAAAAAAGAGATTTTATTCGCTCACATGTTGTCATGCAAGCTTTTCTTGTGCAATATCAGATAAATCATCCAGGATCAAAATATTACATCATGTATACAGCTCAATTATATTACACACAAACTGACAAACGAATAAACTGCGAGATAGTTTGGACTAAACATGCAGCGCTAATTATTATCAGCCGTTAAGATGCACCAGAAAAACTCCTTTCTTTCATGTTTGGCCAAACTTTGAGGAAATAAACCAAAACTACAAAATAAAAACCTTTGAAGATAATCCAGCTGGAGTCCTGCAGATATTTTACTGGTGAATTTGTGGGAAATAGTGCAGCAGGAAATGTTTTTGATACATTTTAAACTCATAAAAAAATTATTCAATTTGAATTTTTCAATGCCCAAAAAGGAGACTATTTGCACTTTTGCCCATTCTTTCTCCAATATATTCAAAATGTACAAGTTCAAAGTTTGATAGAAACATCTGGGAAACCTCCTGACGTTTTAAGTTTCAAACATGGCTGCTCTGGGGCGAAACGTTATTCATCAGTAAATCCTGTTAACTTCATAATCTCTGTTATTCCCAGATCCGCGTTCCAGTTTTCCGACTGCTTTAAACGCATCATTTCTCAGGCTGAATCTAATCTCCAATCTGGCTTCAGTGATAAATATAAGGCGCTAACTTAGATTTTTTTTAGGTTTTTTATTATTCTTATTTTCCGTCTTACTTTTGTCTTCAAATTAGACTGAAAATAGGGTTGAAATTTGAACTTTGATTAGGCCATTTTGGCACCCAAAGCAATAATATAATCACTACCTGAGATTTGCCACTAAACCATTTTTCCCAAATCAAGTGGATAATATTTCAGTTTAAAGCTTTTATCCAAACATTTATTTTTCATGTAATCTAACCCAGTTTGGGGTCTTTGTAGTCTTTTAGTTGAGTCATGATTAATTGAATTAAAAAGCTAATCAGAGGTAAACCAGTGCAGCTCGAGTAGAAAGTGACTTTTCAAATCCTACTTTGATTTAATGTTTGGAAAACACATTTTATTCACACATCATGGGGATAAACTGAACAGTCGGTTCAGGTTGTTTTCGTCCTCCGTGGTTCTGGTTCTGCGGGCCAACATGGCGCTGCATCCGGTTCAGGCGCCGCCGCTGACCGTGTCTGTTGTCGCGTTAGCCGAGACGCTGGCGAGGAGCCGCAGCCGTTTTCTCTCCCTCTTTCTGCCAAGTCCTGCTTTTTTATTCCGTCTTTTTCCTGACAGGCGAGAGGAAGGAGAAAAATGGGACGTGAAAACTGTGAAGGTCAAATATTTCTGTCTTTTCTCTCTGCGGTTCCGATCGTTTCACTTCCGGTAAACCGCGTTTGATCTGTCGGTAGCATCGTTAGCATCGTTAGCATTGTTAGCATCACAGACAGACAGATAGACAAAATCCACCTGTTTATAGTTGAGCCATACTAAATGAAACATTTATCAACATATTCATTATTTTCATGATAGCACTTGTCAAAATGTAATATTTGTTTCTGGTTTCTTAATTGGAGGCTTTAAGATGTTTTTAAGACTTTATTTTTGTGTTTTTATGATGCCTTGTTGCTTAAATATGCTCTACAAATAAACTTAATTGACTGATTTATGTTAGCTGAGTCTTAAAAGTTATGAATTTGTCTTTATTTAAGAACATTTCATGATCCTTTTCTATAAATCAAGGTGGTCTAATCTGTGGCCCGGGGTCCATTTATAGCCCAGGAAATTATTTTGTTGGGCCTTTGACCACAAGTCAAAAAAGATCTGTAGACCTGTTTCATCGTAACGTCACATATGGAGAGCAAAAAGCTGCTGGCCTGCGATGACTGGCATTAGCTGTCAAGTTGTCAATATAATGTCCTAAATCTAAAATGTATGTGTGATTTATAAAAGAAAGCGGGACGCAGTGCGTTGCTGCTAATTTTCAACACTGTAACATCTAGATAACACGTCAAGAAAGTTTTAATTATGAAAATAATAGTGAGGGAGAGGGAAGTATGTCAGTTATGCTAGCTTGACTATGAAAACCTTAGCATGTAGACGTGATGTGGAATTCTTTGTGTTTCGGGTTCAGTTAAAAAATTTAAAAAAATAGCTAACCCACACCAACTCTGACAGATCATCAGTAGAGCAGCTAATCTAACACTGCTGTGTTAGCTTAGCGCAGTGGTTCTTAACCTTTTTTGAGGTACCGAACCCACCAGTTGCATAGGCGCATTCACCGAATCGTTCTTATTCCAACCGCGCGACACACAAAATACTTTGCAGTATAATGATTTAGTAATGTAACATTAGTTGTTACATTACTCGGGTGGTCGCTGAGGCGAAAACTCGGGCGTGGGAGGAGTTTGGAGAGGCCATGGAGAAGGACTTCCGTACGGCTTTGAGGCGATTCTGGTCCACCATCCGGCGTCTCAGGAGGGGG
>CAEGAF010170627.1:0-12255 GCA_903067075.1 Micropoecilia bifurca
GATATCTATATATACATATATAGATATATATATATATATATATATCTATATATATATATATATATACACGTTTTTTTTTTTCTTAATTTGGTTCAAGACATAATCCTAAAGTACTTTATGTTGCTGGATTTCATGTATAGAACAAAACAGGACTTTAAAACAGTTTAAAACAATTAAACTTGTAGTCTAATATATCCCAAGCAAATATTACAAGGAACATATTCTAAATCATCTTGTGGTTTGAGTGACTGGTACTGATTTTCTTCTCAGTGTCTTTTCAGTGGTAGTGAAAACAAATGTTAATTTGCAGCCCTGATTACAGGTCTTGATGTTTCACAAAGTGTACTGCACTTTTAGAGACATGGAAAACAAAGTTTTGAATATGCCAAAAAATGTGTGGAAACAATCCAACAGCAGTTTTAGATTCCTTTTTTAAAAAAAAAATTTATACTTTTTGTAATGCAAATTTGCTCTTTTTTTAAAATTGTGTGTTTTGTTGCATTTCCACAGCTAAAACTGTGCCAGTAAAAAAGAAAAATAGTTAACGTACTGGGTGATGAAAATTTCTAATTTCCTTTTTGTGCAAATTGCTGATTCTGGTTTTGCCTCTTTGTGTGACACATAAACTGATGGACAAACTGAAAACTTGTGTTGTATTATTCTTATATGTCAAACTATGTGTCCTTAATGTTCATTTTTATTTTTGCTAAACTCAAAAAATATCAATGTGATCTTTGCAAAGCTAAAAAGGTTTGGTTATATAAATTTAATAACCAAGAGAAAGAAAAAACTACCAGTACCTGACCAGTAGACAACATGAACAAAGAGATTTAACACATTGTCAAACAACCGCTTCAGAATGAGACAAAACCCTCTGCAAATGTTTAATGGAGCAACCAAAATAAACAAGCACAAAAAGAAACTATTTGGTTTCAATTACCTTGCCACAGTCCCTATGAGATTACCATTTGCATTTTGGGAAGTGGATAAACAAAGAGCGACTGACAGGAAGTCAGTTGTTGCTAAACAGAATCGGACAAAGGACAATAGTCTCCATTAAGCCACTTCACAAAAAAAGACCTACTTCATGCTTATAATTTGAAAACTTACAGAACATTCTGAAACGGACAAATCTTAGGAATACAGACAGGAAAAATACTTTTTAGAGATCTGCATGAACATCACATCCAAACCTGTATGCACATGTCCTCTGCATTTCTCACCGACTTTCATAGCGCAGACTCACAACTCCCTCATTGATGTTGCAAACCTGTCTGGAAAAAAACATATAGCTGCACATGACCACACAGGCCCTTTGGATGGCCGTCACGTTGACTGTCTACAAGTTAATACACAAAAAAGCCAGAGAGGAGAGACATATCAGCTGTGACCTATGGGGCAGAGCAAACCTCCAGGAGTGGATCAGAACAGGAGCCGGCTCTCGCTGGGCTGCCCCTCTCTGGGCCTGTTATGGCTTAGTAATGGGCTTTAAGTGCTTCCCCTGTGTGTGTGCTGGAAACAAAGCTAAGTGCTTCTTTATACGACAGCAGAGTGTATGAGTAGCATATGATGACTTACAGGGGGAAAAAAACCTCACCCACTCAGCTTATACACACAGACTGTCGGTATTTCTACATATAATGTAAAGCTTAATATGTTTATTAAACCAAGATGAACTCCTCCAGGATCTCACAAAGGTGGAATATTTTAGTTATGAAGAAGTCCCAGCAACTATTTCTCAATTATTTGGAGAAGCATCTAATAGCAGATATCAGACTTTTTTCTTAAAGTTCAGTTTTCAAATCCACAAGCAGAACAAATCAGAACATAGTACAACATTAATGCACAACATATCTCTGCATCATCTACAGTTAATTCACTTTTTTTATTTATAATACAAAGTCTTACTAGAAGACAAGAGCCAACAGCCATCTTGGTCTTAAATTGATTCAGAGAGGTGATAAGAGGACGCCTGTAGCAATAAGAGCTTTTGTTTATTCACACAATGTGCCAAAGTCAAATGACGGTGCACCTTCAAACTCAAATGAAGAAGCCAAACTCAAATGACTAACAACTAAACTGTCAGAGTCCAACAGTTTAGTTGATAATTCAAAACTTCTTCCATTTGTCATTAAAGAAAAATATTTTGTAAAATTTCTAAAAATATTTCTTTGCCAGCTCACATCTGGATCTGCTGATCACCAGTTGTTCCTCTCCACTGTCGCATATGCTTGCTCAGCAGAAGAAATTACCAAAGTCAGTAAGGTGACATAATTCATTTGGCTTCCTTAGAAATGTTTTTTACAAACGTGCATTATAATCTAAATTTGACTACATTATGTTACAAGTGACTGAACTGGAATCTGTGCAGTTACAGTTTTAATATGTTTATGGGACAGATTTACTTGTGCATTTTTAGACATGAACTGGATTAATTCGTCTTGCAAGTATCTTGAAATATCTGTGATGTGTTAGCATTTTACAAACAAACTCAACCGCACTGACACCAAAACAATTTCCAAGGTTGTTCACCAACTCATGACCTAATTATCAGAACATATCAGCAGCAACAAACAGAACCTAGTTTACTCTTTCAGACGGTGGATAATCTGTGTAAAGACACATGGCCACTGTTGCATCTGCATTGTGCAATTTTGCAGATAATTATTGTAAATCTTTTTTGTTTTTACACCTCATTCCAATTCAAATATTATGACTCAAGGCCCTGCATCAGCTTTGGTTTGTCGCAATAAGCAAAATATCTATGAATGCAATGTCAGATCATCTCAACTGTATTGATGGGAAGTTGAGTGGAAGGAAAAGGTGCACAGGTAGCAGGGGTACCCTCAGAATGTGAGAAGATTGGAAAGCTAAGTCAATTTCAAACTGAGCTACAGGTTGTAAATAAAGCAACCCGAGTTTCCTTATCACCTCAGAAGAGCAACAGAATGATCAAATCCATGGCAAACTACACTGATGCAGTAATTAATGCAAAACAAATCCAACCAAGTACTGAGTGGGGATATTCAAGAACATACTTTTCACTGGACCAACATTCTGCATTTAAAATTTATTTTTTAAATGATCTTGTTTAATTGTTAACCCTCTACTGAAATGAGTTATGGATTTTCATTAGCTAAAAGGACAAAATCACTCTGCATGTAACGAATCTACTTAACGTACAAGTTTTACTTATGCCCCAAGTTAATGCTATGTTCTGTCCCATTTACAGGATATTAGGGCCATAGCGATTCCTCAAATGAAGCACCGCAATTATTAAAATGATATGCCTCTAAGGTTTATTAAATTACGTGTTATTATCAGCACACCATATTCCTGATGGGATATTATTTATGGTGAGCAACGCTCCTACTTCCACCAGTGAGTGGAATGCTAAGTGCTGGCAGCATAACGCACAATGCCTGGGTGCTTATCATTTTTCGGGGGACCAATAGGGATCCTTAAAATAACTAGCATGATGCATAGATGCACTGAATCTAATTTCGGATTTTTGTGCAACTTTGTCCAGGTCAAATTAAAAAGTGAACTATTATTGTTACAAGCTCATTTTCTAAACTACAGGAAAGTAATTTTTTGGAATGCACAAATATAAAAGTTTGGGCCAATGTTAATATCCGATATTAATATTGCTGTCATGGCAGTATTGACCAACATTTAATTTAATCAAAATTTTTATTTGATCGTCAGAATTATCGATAGATTATTCCATTACTAAAATAATCATTTACAAGTCCTAACTTGAGATAAGCTCAAATGTATGGAAATCCTCATCTTCTTCCAGTCCTGTGAATTGCATGATGCATTGCCTCAAAACAATCCTAAAAAAGATGTTTGTAATTGAGCCCTCTGAGGGATTTTTTTCAGCCCTCGAATACAAACAATGTATTTTCAGCAAACGTGCTTAGTTCCTCCTAACATAATCATACCTGTCAAGTCTCCCAATTTTCCAGGAAACTACCATATTTTACCTCCCTCTCCAGCTGTCCTCCCATCTTAGTATTTTCCTGTAAGTATCCCATATTGTGCCACCTCCAATGCCCTCTGTTACATTACTGCCCAGCCCCTCCACCCCTGCTCTTACCTCCAACCCCCGACCAAGATTTCCTGTAACAACTCCAATACATAATAGAACTTCCAGCTTTAATGTGTAATGTCAGATCATCTTCATTCCTGAAAATCGGAAAGGTCCTGGCAACATAACAAGCCCTCCTCTCTTTCTAGAGAAACATCAGTGCGTGGGGTGTTCACCATGCCATGTCCCCACAGGTAGAGAGGAGTGTTCACCACAATAGATTTAATTCAAAGGCTGAGCAGGAATGCTCCCCACCTTGTTACGCATCTTCAAACTCTGCAGTGAAGCTTTTCTAAGCCATCAATCTGTATCTAACAACATAAAAAATTGGAGCCAAAGGCGAACTCTTTCCCTTTAATTACTCACAGTTAAGATGCCTCAAGCTGTAAAGTAAGAGTACTTTCTATGAACATCACTTGCTTAGGTGATTGAATAAATCATCACATTTACTTGGATTAAAAGGTGAAAAGATTCATGGATGAGGTTTTAGTAGTTGACTCCAATGCCTTTTCTTTGAGGCTTAACCTGCTGATTCAAATTATGATCATATCAGGCTTTTCTGTTAAGGAAACTAAAGCACAAAAAGGAGGGTGGGGTGAGGGGAATGGTGGCATGTTATTTATTTTTTTCCTAGTCTAAAACATTGATCTTGCATGTGGATTCTGCCAAGCAAAGATTCTTCACTTCACTTTTGTCTTGCACTGTTCTAGTTTTAAATCACCAAACAAGACTCAAGCCAATTCAGATAAGAGCACCGACCTTTTCTGAACAATTTCTTTGTGAATGTGCAAAAATACCATTATTCTACCTTGATCAAGATCACATTTTAATAAGATAAGTTCACTTTATCATCAAGCACTATTGAGTGATTTACACAGATTTCTATCGTTCTTTGAGGCTTAACTTGGCAATTCCAATTTTAAGAGATAATATTTTATTGCACTATAAAACATTAAAAAGTGTGCTTCAGCTTATTTGAGGTAGTTGATTTGAACCCAAAAAAAAGAAATATAAGGTCATCCCTATTTATGCAGCAAAGCGCAATCCATAACCTTCAACAGATTTTTATTAAACTCAAAAATGTGCATAATGTTCTGTGGAAAATGGAAAGGTAGGAATTCTTACTTTGAAGCAAGGATGGTTCTTTATACATCTCCAGTATTTTTTTAAATTAATGATATAAACACATTACAGCCTTTTCTATGTTAGAATAATCACAAGCATCTCACTGAACATTTGAGCGCAATAACACCACATAGTGACCGGATTAAAGGGTTTCCAACTGATCAGCTTGTTGGATGATTATTAGAAGCCGGACTTGCTAGATAATCCTCAACAAAAGCTGCACTATTTTACACGTTCCTTAACAAAAAAAAAAGACTGTAAGGAGTTAAAAAATATGCAAAACTGTCTGTGTGATTTTGTGGATGTATGCGACAGTTAAGAGTGCATTTCTAGCCAAGTCTTCAGCCTGCAACCCACAAGATAAGCAGCAGTGATAATGCCAGCAGTAGAGTACTCATCCTGGAAGCAAACCAGTGCTTAACAGGCTTGGCAGAAAGACCGCCTCTCTTTCTCTCTCTCTCTCCCTGGATCTAACACATGCCCTGAAACACTACCACAGTGTAAGAGTGAAAACTGGAGGCCACTACAAATAATTTGGCTACACTCTCCAGAGAAGTTTAAAACCCTTGAGTATTTTCAGGCTGACAGATGGAGGCTTTGCTATACCATCTGCACAGCCAATCATTAAGTGTTTTGATTAATCCCAACTCTTTAATAATAAAAAAGAACTGTAGTGTTGGAAGCCAACAAACTAAAACTAGGATCTTCAGTTCTGGGAACTACAGATTAGAGTCGACTGATAGCAGATGCAAAGGCTTAAGGCTGTAACTGGGACTGAGATGCTACAGGATGCATTCAGTAAAACATTACAGCATTTGAAATAGGTAAACCTTAAAACTTAAAATAACTGTGTATCCATTATTTAGTTCAATTAGCTCCAAATCAGCTAAACTCTGATATATAGCATTTTTAGCATGAGGTCTTTGGAGTATTTTGGTAACACTTTATTTGACTGACATGACACCATCATTAAACATTACATAACATCAGTCATAAACATGAAGAAGTCTATGAATGTCTATGGCTTTTGTCATTAAGTGTCATTCAGTAAATAATGACACTTTTAATGCAAAGTTGGCACTTTTAATGGACTTTCAATGCAACTTTTAGAGCAACTTTGCATAAAAAGTGTCATTATTTACTGACTGACAGTTCATAACAACAGTCAGACATTCATAAAGACTCCTTATTCAAGACAGGTGTTATGTCATTTTCATGACAGTGACATGTCAGTCTTATGCAGACCCTGTCAACTAAAGTGTTAGCGTATTTTTATTATTAAATTCAGAATTGATGCCAATTATAGCAGCCAGGTTTTAAAACGGTGTACATGAAGAGCTGATTGGCTGATGGACCTGGATTCAAATGAAGCACTGAGACGCAATGTGAAGTTGGTTCCAGAAAAAGACATGATCATTATGTCATCATTATGTTAAAAACTTGCAAAAGGGTACAATACTGTGAACTTCAGCTGGTCAGCAGTATCAAGGTATGCAGAGATTTTAAGAAGTTACAATTTAAAAACCACTAAAGTCACAGTCATACTGGATAAAGTGTCTTAATGTGTTGCCAGAGAAACTTTCTGAGTGAGCAGATATTTTTCTGTCTATAAGAAACATCAAATAACAGTTTTCCCTCTTATGTACATGTTCCTGCACACTGCAAGCCAGCCAGCAGGGGGTATGAAGACCTAATTAACAACAAATTAATACCAGTACATTCCTTGCATAGAAAAAGATAAGTCATATTTCATCATGTTGCAAGTGTCTATGTAGTGAGAAACAACAATTTATGCTTCTGCTAGTGGATGTAATCCGATTTCATCAGTTGGACTCACCTGTTTTGCCCTAATTTCTAATCACTCCTAACCAGAGGAAGGTGGGTGGCATAGTTTAATGATAGATAGGTGTCCTTTTATCCACACCTTAACAGTCTAAACAATATCAATAAAAAAGGGCAATAAAGTCTATTAAAATCTCCAAACTGATCTGTGATCTGTTTGAAATTTCCCTTCCCTAATACTACACTGCTGGCTATACGTATCCTAATAGTTGGGGCTTCAGGCCATAGAGTCAACAGAAAAGTGGATTTGCCACTAATCTAATTTCACCCACGATGCAAATCAGCTTAGGTTGTTAAAACCCAGATCCAGGAACCTCTCTTCTCCTCTGGACAGACTTAACAGTGTAGTGCTCAGTAGTAAGAGCCTCAAAATAAAAATCCACTCAGCTGCCCTAAATTCTATGATCTGTTTAAATCATAATCATTCTTGATTATTTTTCAAGCAAAAAAAAAAAACATCCTCTACCATATAAGTATTTTATTTTATGCCATGACTGCATCCCATTCAGAGAGTACCTAAATACACATCCAGATTATTTTAAAATCTAATCAAATGTGGAAAATAAGGAAAAGCAACGACTTAGGGAGGAAGTATGAAAGATTTGTTAATGAGATGATTTTAGGAAAAGTTATACTGCTTCTAATAGCACAGGTCTCCCCAACACTACAGTGACAGTATCAGGTGAAGTCACTGTGATGTGTGAAATCCTGACGATGCAAAAAGGAACAAAACCATCAATACGTCGAGGCCCACGAGCCACCAATAGATATCGACCCAATTCGCCAAGAGGGTGCCGTCTGACTGGCTCCGTTTGATTCAGCACAGAGGCGGTCTGCTCTTCCTCTGTCCTTGTTTCGCTCAGTGGTTTTGAGCTGACCTGTCTGTCTTTACAGGTAAGCGCAATGAGAAGACAGGGACTCTGACTTAAAGATGAGCCGAATAAAAACCGATGCAAACCCAAGCAGGAAACGAGGTCATGCTTTCTCGCTGGGAATGCTTGAAAGCATGACCTTGTTTTTAGTTCTCACACAAAAGCTACTCATGTCAAGAGTTTGAGCAGCAAAATTAGCTAAATGCCAAAAACACAAAATAAAGTAGGTCTTGAAAATCGCGTGCACTGACATGTTTGGTAAACGGCGGCTTGGATTCCAGTATTTATTGGCAATTATAGTGCAAGAGTTGTAAATTCAGGGTTTGTAATAATTTAACACTTGGGAGAGAGTGTAGCTGTATCTTCAGTCAACACCACACACAGATCAAACTGGACAAGACGGGTCAGGGGCAGGGCGTAATGACAGGTCATAAAGACTCTTATTTTGAAGTGCAAAGGGAAGTAGTTAAGTAAGCACTGAAGCAGGAAACTTCAGTGCTTACTTAAGTTTCCTGCTTAAGTAAGCACTGAAACTTAAGTTTCAGTGCTTAAGTTAGGGTTTTAACCCATTTTAAAACAGCAGGTGTAGCTGCATTTTGAGAATTTGATAGAAGAAAATGATAACAATGACAGATAGGATAAACAGTTTGTACGCAGACCAAGTAAGCAGTTAGTAGTAAGCAGAGTTCAATTTAGTACATTCATTTCAAAGCTTTCCATCAGTGCAGAATTCAAGAATTATTCAAGTGTTTTCAATTAATCTAAACTGCAACTTGACAAGCTAACTTTAAAATCTCACAAAAATATGTATTATTTGCTATAGCTCAAAGTGAAACTGCTGTCACTTGCAAAGATGGATGGGATGCTGCTTCATCACAGTCACACCAATAGACTACCAGAATACAACATTAGCTTGTTACGCATTGGAGGCCTCAGTGCACAGTAGCAAGCTTCCCCACTTAAAGAGCCTTTGTTCTATTATTGTGTGCTTTGAAGAGTTGCAGTCTCTCTGCAGAGGAGCTGTGTGACAGCATCCTGGTAGCTATAAAAAGGCTACTCTCGCCTCAACATGGGAGAAAACAGAACAGTGCAGACAGCGAGCCATGCTACACTCAGAGAGGGCTTGTCTGGGTGTCTGAGAGGACTGTGACTTCTGAGAGCCAAGAAGTGAAAATGCTTTCCATTCCCAAAGGTTGCACTTTCTGTGTGTCCTAACTGGCTGGGTCATCAGTGGAAACTAGACAAATTATGCCAATTTTCTTCTTCTTTTTACATATTTTACATGAAGGTACCATAATTTATTTAAAGAAACATGTCACTCAAAAAGGGCTGAATCCTTAAAATGTGCAAACAAATGTATTGGGAGGATGTTAAGACAAACACTGTACATATTGTATGAAATGATGATCAACACAAATCATGCAGGAGGTATTTTGCCATCTTCACTTAAAAGCCTAGAGCAAACAGTAAAATAACAAGGCAGAACACAGAGTGAAAAGAGCAAGTCGTTTCACCGCTTCTCTAGAGTTCAAAGAGAAAATCCTGTAGAGTAGAGATGCAGAAATGAGTTAGCCAGAGATCAGAATCACAGTTTTCCACCTGACCAGCTCTATGGTACATTACCTACAAAATAAATATTTTCCCACAACTTATTTTATGAGTGTAAACTCAAAACTAAAACAATCTTTAATCCACAAGTGCAACAACCAATCAGCACGGAGTCTAATGCACAGTTTCAAAGATTAAAATAAACCAGATAAAGGTTACAGACACACGTCTTGATACATAAACGGGACCAATCTTGTAACTGATTTTCTGTAAGATTCAAAACTAAGACCTCCACCAAAGACCTGGAACAATGTTTTTTCACTTTAATATTTCTTAGTGTAGTCACTAGGAAAAAGAGAATCAGAAGGTTAAACTTAAACGAAAACTGGAACTCTGCATCAACCAGGAAAGGCCTGATCAGTGCATCTGTAGATAAGATCTGCAGATTTCACTGCCAATGAACAAAAACAGCTTTCAGGCAGAACTATGACAGAAAAAACTGTGGCTTTGAGTCAGATGACCAGAACTACCTTTGCTCAAATCAGTTTAAGAATGCGGTCTTCTGTGTCAAAGACACATTACATAATATTTGGAACGCTTTAATCTTTGATTTAAAAAAATCTAGCTTTATTTATCTACTTGGATTAAACTTGGCATCAGTTCTACCAAGTAACTAAGTACTATCAAGTGACGCTTTGAAAACTACGGTCTACTGTAATATAAGCCTGAGGTATGTGGATCCTATTGTGTGTTAAATGGAGAGGAATTGCATGTCAACCTCCGGAAGCAATAATCAGTGTTTCCCAACCAGATATCCGAAGAACTGTAGGGGCGAACATCCTAAGCAGAAAGCACTGAACTACTAGACCACATGCCTTACTATGCTATGCTGGAACAACGCGCTTAAGGTTCACACTTAAAGAAAAAACAATAGATGAAAGCAGAAGTAAATAGAGGATGTATTTAAAGCTAAGGTTGGACCCTAAAGCTAGTTCCGCTAAGGCGTCGCTGACAAATAGCATGGAAATGCTAGCAGTGATTTAACAGCAGCAAAGAAATATGTGGGTAAAAAACAACAACAACAACAAAAAAACCACCCACACCTTTACAAAAATGGCTCTCTCTTTACCTGAATGCTGCGTGAATATATTTATCCCTGGGTCGGGCGGGTTGGCCACGGTTGTCCTGACCGGCGGTATCATAGTGCTGCAACCGGGTTCCCGGGGTCTCCTCCCGGTGACGCTCCCCCGGCTCCCCTTCCCCTGGTGTGGCTGTGGCGCGTGGGGCTGTGGCGGCTGGAGTCCGGTCGATGTAACCTCACCGACGCGGCCAACCTGCTGTCCCATCCCGATACTTTTGCGTGAGGACGTTTGGGACCAAGCAAGCAAACCTCCCCCCCAGCGTGTCCCTACGGCTCACATTCCCCCCGAGCTGCAGCGGCCTAGCCCGAATCCTCTCTCCGGTGTTCTCCACGAACGTGAACTAGCCCGTGTTAGCTGGCTCGGCTAAGGATAGCAGCTACCAGAGAAACCCACCCAGCCTTGCCTCTTAACAATAAAATCACAACCCTGGCGTGTGACTGCGATTTTCTCTATCCAGGGGGTCCAGATGAATTATGAGGAGTAACGAAAGCTCTACGAAGAGTTTAAGCAGTCAAAGTGGATCGAATCAGAGCCGTTTTCCCGTTGTCGAGCCGCTGCGCGCCCCCTCTGACGCCGCCATCTTTACCGCAGAATAGAGGGATGTGTTGCACAAGGCGGGGGGCTCGCCTAGGCCCCCTGTCAGCTCCAGCGCAAACACCGGTGTTCTGACTGTCAGGGCTACCTCGTCAGATTTTAAAAATATAGTTTAAATACAGAGATATTTATAATAATGAAATAGTATCAGATTGGTGAAAGAGGTTTTTATTGAAATTAAATTAAGCACAGGCAGGCGGTCCACCGTGTTTTTGTTCTAAGAGATGTTAAGTTTTAAAACAAAAGTAAAATGTCAAAAGTGAAAATGTTACTGGGTAATTACGTTACGGGAAAGCATCGCCAGTAAACCACTATGTAAACCCACAACTAGTCTTAAAAACAACTCAAAAATACATTTAAAATCAATTATTTGCACTTCTGTTTAATCCAAATTAAGTCAACAGCTACCCAAGGCCTCCCGGGACTTCAGGGGCCCCATAAATGCTAATATTTTAACACAAAGCACAAACATATAAATGTACATTTGTTTATTGAGATGATCAATCCTACTGAAATTGATTTAATGGTTTCGGCAAACATAAATTAAATTTTTTTGAATCGTTTAACATTCAAATTTAAGATTTTAAGGAGCTGGCAAGCTTACTTTGTAAAAGTTCAAAGTTAGATTATTTTGTTACCATAGCTACACTCTGATGCTGAGTTTAATCTTTGAGTTTGAGTTCCATTTGTTCAAAAATAGAAATTAGTAAACTGTAAGTTTTTGCTTTTCAGGTTGACCATTTTACTTCCCCTCTTCAGGATTTCACTAAATCTAACACAGAAGCTGTTAGAGGTGCTAATGTTTTTAGCAACAAAAGGGGCCCCAAGATCAAACTCTGCTCCAGGCCTCATATAGCCTTGGATCTGACAGAACACCCCGGCCCTGCATGATACACTAAATCTTCTGTAGACTACAAGAGGTAATGTGGCAGGTTTTAAACTCCTACCTTTATGTAGAGTTCTCTAAAGAAACATAATTCCTTGTAAATATCCATACAGGTCAGCCTGTGTCCAGTTTGAGGCTGACTATATATATATA
>CAEGAF010170637.1:0-21099 GCA_903067075.1 Micropoecilia bifurca
ACAAATCATGTCCCGTTCAATACCGGACGGGTGGCAACATAACTATGGCGTCTATTCTATGCGCCTTATAATGCGGTTGCCTTATATATGAAACAAGTTTTAAAATAGGCCATTCATTGAAGGTGCACCTTATAACCCGGTGCGCCTTATAGTGCGGAAAATTCGGTACTAACAGTTTAACGCTCTTTTAGATTTGGAAGCACATTCACCAAACTCACTCACAAAGCCACTCTAGGTTTTGTGTCTTGCTCATACAGGGAAGCTGGAATCAAACCCACAAACTTCACATTACCACATGCCTTCTCTTCCCAGTGAACCACGGCTGCCCATGGACTCACATGCTTCTATATCTGGCGTGCTGCGTCACAATCTGCATTTATTTACCTATAGCATGGTGATTTGGAAACAAAATACATCTTAATCATTATGATTTGGTAAAATAAGAAGCAAAAACAGATTATTGGACAATCTTTAACAAAAAGGGCCAATCAGTGAAGACTTTTATATGTGAACTGTTCAGACAGAAGCAGAAGCTGGAGAAAGAAGAAGGTCTGCTGGAAGCTGCGTGCTCCGTTTCTTTTGCCCAGCCCTCACCTCCTGTCTTTCCTGCCACATAAATTGCTCCAGCCTCGGCATGCATTCATCAGCTTCTGTATTAGAATTTGTTTCCTCACAAACCATTGATCATCGTCCTATTACTAGGCAAATGACAGTTAATTACCCACTACATTAACCACCAGGACCCGGGGACTGACTCCCTGTGCCATCAGTCAACATGATGAATGTGGCAAGTTCAGTAATGCATGACCATTCTCCCGTCTGCCCGGCACGCAGAGAACAAGCCCCAGATCACACTTTAAAGCATCAAGGGAAAATCTATGGCAATTTGCATAATTACAGACTCAGGGTTAATAACAGACAAATGATTTGTCACATCTCTCATCGGCTTTTTTAATGGAACTATTGTGTTATTAACCATGCTTGGAACAATGCTGGTGTTCTACATGGAAAGTAGAGAAGGCTTAGCCTGTCCATCTGTAAAAAGATCCAGAAGTAATATAGCAGAACAGATATGAGCAGCATTACATTAGAATTTGATCTAAGACCAGATAGTCCTATTGCTAAGAGAGGCTGTAGGGGGGTTGGGGGGGGGGGCGATGTAATTAGTCCCTCTCCACCATTCATGAGATTGTCAATGATTAAACAACTCAAGAGTCAAAGTTATTTCAATTACCACAGGCATGACCTGGGAATTGTCACTGGGATACGATTTTTCTCCTTGACTGCCGTCACTTCTGAGGCTGCCAGATCTACCAGCCCTCATCTACACCCAAACACCAATCTGTCCTAACGAGGAATTATGGGATCCATTATGAGAAGAAGGTGATAATATACGGAAGTACATCAATTATTTTCCTATCAATGTTTTAGTGAAACTCACTCGTGAGAATATACACACAAAGGCAGTACAGCAGTGAAATGTTTCACTTAAATTTCAGTTTGAAGGCTTATTGCTACTTCTGCTACTTCTAGTTAGCTAGTTATTGTCCCTAACTCAAGATTTTAATCCAAAAGGCTGAAACCAGAAAATAGTCCCAAAAACAGTGCAAATATGTGCCCACCGCTTTCTTATATTTCTATGTAGGGGATTTACATTACTGACGATTAAACAGACGTCTTCTGCCACTCAGAGAAAACTTGGAGCGCCGCGTGCGAGTGAAAGGGGGAGGCGACCGGTGACAGAAGAAACGCGTAATTAGTAAATCACATTATTGCTTGGATTTTAATAGGTATGTTTTGCATCCAATGAAAACAAGGACGTCAATCAAATAAACTGGACAATATGCTGAAAATTTGGTGATATTTCCACAGTTGTGGGCTCGATCAGTCTTGAAATAAAATCCCTCAATGCCCAAAACCAAGACAAGACCAAGACCATCAAAAAGTCGTCTTGAGTACTACAACACCATAAAGAATCAAAGCAGCACTTCAGCCAAGTTATTGATGAGGGAATAATATAACATGATGAAAAAAGTAGATTTTAGTTGATTAGACAAATATATTCTGGGTCTGAGGAATTGACACTGAGTATGTGTTTACTTTAGTGACTTGTAAAGTGTAAAATTAGCAGAAAATCATAAGATTTTTTTTTCTTGATCTTGTCAAATTCCTTGCAGTTTTTCATCTTTGCTACCAGGATGTTCAAAGGATTCTTTATGTAGAAATCAAAAACACAATGCAAAAAACAAAAACATTTATGGGCTTTTTAAAAATCTTTTTGCATCTTTTCTATATTTTCAGCATATCCGGAATGAAATATGGCAAAGTGGCTTGCCTACATGCAGCTGTTTTGCTCTACAGATGGAATGCTAATTGCTGACGTTTTGAAATCAGAGAATGTGCCCATGTGCAAACTCAGAATTTTCAAAACAACGGACAATTTAAGAAAAAAACAAACAAACAATAAACACCTTTTGAGTTTCAAAAGAAAAACCAAGCCAACGGGAGGTTCTAACAGTGACACAGGTTACCCTGTTATTCCACATGTTATACTCAGAACTGGGACCTCTCATCACCTCAGTGCAACCTGTCAAAGGACTATTTTCATCAATCATGCTGCTGTTACTCACTGGTTTGAAAATGCTGATTTCGCAAATGACTTAAAGTGAGGACTCCCTGTAATGGAAAGGCCCAGTTAACAACAATAGAAAGAAGATGAGCACATACCAGAATTACTATGGTGTGAGATGCACCAATACTCTCATGCAAAAGTGCAGATGTTTATCTTACTTCTTATTGACTAGGGAAAACTTCTGTCATAGTATTTTATTTTCAAGTCAGAGCTAAAGATCTCGGTCAGCACCGTTCACTGCAGAGACCTGGCAGCTAACAGAGCAGCTGGATAGCAGTTGGTGGGTGTAAAACAGAGTCTCACTGTTCCACTGCGCTGCCCACTAATTCAGAAGCCATTGAGGGGCTCAGCTCAGGCCTCATAACTCCACCAATACCATCAATATAAACAGCTGTAAGCAGGACTGACAACAACCAATCAGGATTTTAACATAGCGTTTTCTCCATTCCGTCCTGCCCCGTCTGAACTCCATGCTGCAGCAGGTCCAGTCAGCCACTCTCCCAGGCTGAGACGTGTTTTTAGCTAATTTGTTCCTGAACCTCATTGGCATTTTGCTTCATTAACCAGGGATAGGCCTGGCTAATGAAGGCCTGGCTGAAGCTGCCCACTTCAACTAAAGCAACACTTCATCCACACACACACACACACACACACACACACACACACACACACACACACACACACACACACACACACACACACACACCCAAAGGATTGGTCACAGACATTCACAGAGACACCGAGCGGACCCTACTAGACGAGTTCAGATGATGAAAATCACCTGGGCAGCAGGATCAGGAGGTATGAATTCTGCTTAAAGATTTTCTCTGAGTTATGCTTTTTATTACCACACAGATATGAACAAGAATAAATAAGAAGGGACATATGTAGGGTTTGGATGAGTTTGGGCAAAGATAATTGGGTCAATTAAACTTGACTGCATTGCTTGGATGTATTACTGGATTGAATTAACTTTACTATAAAGTGCCTTGAGATGATGTGTTGTAAATTGGTGCAATACTGATTTTATTAACATATCATTCCAACATCAACTCCCCCATATGTCAGATAGTGTTAACATCTTCATAATCAGTCCTACTCTGTCTTTAATTTGATTTTTTTTGCAGTATTTTAGCTGCAGTTCTCAACATTGCTATTGTTTTAGCGTAATGTTGTTGGGCTATCTTCCTTCTGGTGACCTTACATGAATGTTCGTCTACTTCAGTTTCCCGATCAAATATGTAATTTTTTTTAGGATTAGGGTTTTACTGGTTTTTCTTGAATCAAAACCTTATTTATTTATAAACACCCAAAACCTTGAAAAAGGTACATTGGAGAGACAAGGCATTTCAGGTTGCTAGTTTCATATATCTCTGGATCAGCCAGAGATATAAGAAACTAGACAGTGTTTACCCCCACCCCGTCACACTGAGAAGGATATGTTGAGCATAGAAAATGGAGTGATGCATAAATAGTTAGGATGCAGCTGTTTTAACCTCTCTCATGTCACAATACCAAACACTGAGCATGAGGATTTTTGTGTTCCTTTGTTTTCGTCTTTGTTACCTCACACTGGCTCTGTGTGTGTGTCAGTATATTGGTTTAAGACCAGATAACTTTGAAACCAGACCAAACCAGTGTTTGGCAAAGATTGTGAGGCTGAGAGGGATGGATACTGCACCTCGATGTGTGTCTCACAGCAGGGTTTCTGTTATCATCCTTTCACATGCCTGCAGAATGGAAGTGAAAGCCAAATATGTGGCGATCCTGCAGCCCCAGAGTGTTCCAGGCAACACATGTCGCCCATTCTCTACAAGCAGTGACTGCGGAGGGACATAAGCACATCAAACGAAACGAAAAGCAAAAAAAATGCCAAGCTCTTTTTACTGCTGCTATAGAAAGCCTCCTGTTCCTCTTTTCGAGTAAGAAGTTCTATTCAAACTAAAACTTTTTTAGACTTTTAGGTCTTCAAGTTGCATTTGCAAGGAAGGAAGGTTAAATGATGGCCAGACTGATACAAAGAGACCCACAATATCTACTCTTCCACAATCACCAGCATCCTAAACCATTGGCACAGGGCAAGATTCTTTCTTATTTACTCCGAATTCTGGCCCTACCATCTGAATGTCTAGGCTGAAGATTGAGACGCAGCAGAGCAGGAAACATTTTTCTGATCCTCTCCTGTTAAACTTTGGGGAGCATGTGAACTGTAAACTGGGTTTCCTGTTCCTATGTGGCGTCCTGTGTGGTCTTCTGCTTCTGAAGCCCATTGGTTTTGAAATGCTTGCTATTCATAAATAATATTCCAAACCTTGACTGTAACAAAGGCTTATTGAAAGTACTGCTGCTCTTATATAATCTAAAACCAGTCTGTCCATTGTAGCCAGTGACTACGTGTATATATCGTTTGTTGTTAGATTTTTAAGCATTACAAAGACCTCAAGCTTAAAATGAAACATTTCAATTTAACTCAGTCATTTTCTGTGACAGGCTGCAACCTGTTTTAACTGCCACCAGGTGGAGCGTTGGATGCAGTCTGGACACCACCAAGGCAGACAGCTTGGATACAACGGTTTGAACATCTTTCCGTCCACTGCATGCAGTGGACGGAAAGTTTTTCTTGGAACTATATACTCAGGAAAATGACACTGATGCTTAAAAAGAAGGAAAAAGATAGCTGCAAGTCCAACTGAACAGTCATGACATAATATTACACTGTATTAATGGCAATAAACTGAAGAAACAAGGTGCAATAATTGGAGTCCCGCTTCATGTTTTCATTAAACTTAGAAAAGACAGGTGTTAAACTAAAGAGAAAAATGGGTTTTCCACAGTAATTAGAGAAAAAGGAATAAAGCTTTGCAGACTAAACTTGTCTTAAGAAAGAATGAAAAACCAACTTATATTTCAAACTCACTGGATATGACAGACAAGGGCTGTTTGGATGGGCTTTCAGAGGTTGAATATCTACAAACCTCAACACTTTTTGAATAATGTCTGTTGGACTGTTAAGATCATGTGGTAATGCACAAATATTTTAAAACCAGTACAGCATTCAAACAAAAACAGCCATTCAAGAAAACAATGATTTAAGCTCAGCAGAATCAACAGACTTTCTAATAAAACTGATGATTCTCCTGCAAAATGCTGGAATTACAGATGAATTAGGCAACTGCTGATCTCTAAGAGTGGGAGAAAGCAACTGTTATCATTTCAGAGCAACTGTTATCAAAATTAATCATCCCTTATATTCTTTACAATTTGGTTTTCAGAAAAATATTGTAGGTGCCGTTTTAGATTTGAAGAATTTACATAGCAAGTTATATTAATTTAAATTTTTAAAATGACAGAAGGAAACTTTTTAACCTTCAAACCTTTTAGTTATCAAATTACTGATATTAAAGAACTGCATCCTGACTCTGACTTTCTGAATGTTATCTTGGTTACTGTGATGCCATTGCATACAAAGATGAACTCACTCAAATTAAGAGAAAGTGTCTTGTGCTTCTGTCTGATTGGAAAACGAGTCTTTGTTACAAGAGCACATTTATCACTGAGAGTTAAGTTTTAACAACTTCAACTTACTTTATTTGGTTAATTTTGCTTTAGTTTTGCTGTATATGATCTCTTATTTATTTCTAAGTTTTAATTTCATGTCAATTTTTTTAAAGGTGCTAATATCATCTCTTTTTGTCAGAATTGTACCTATACACTAAAACATTTTCTCTTTTCTGTACCCTGTAGCAAATTAAAAATTAGTCATACTCAAGGCCCAAACCTAATCTGGAAATCCTTGTGAATGAGGAGAGGAGAGGTTAGGTAAGCCATTAATATATGCATAGAAATGACCTCCAGGACATACAAAAAAAGAGTGTGTGGCAAAAGGTTGAATAATCTTTAAACTGCACTTAAATTTAATTAAAACCTACAAAACAGGTACAATTGCCTTTTGGTGAGATCATGTTTTTCTTCAACAGTACACCTAAGCAACAATTTCTGTCCTTTTGATGTCAATTAAGACCCTCTGATTAAAGTCACAAAGGTTAATCTGGAAGGATAGATTATATCAAATGCGATGGAAAGAAGCCAAGGCAGCGACCCAGTGCTGATTAGAGGTAGAGACGTGATGAAGCTGGAGCTCTTGGGTCTTTATAAATTTAAAACACTTTTTCAAGAGTTACTGAAATAATGCCAATACTCATTACAACAGAGATGGCGTAGTTGTAAATAATTCAAAATTAGCAAGAAAAACTGATTTACAATTTCTACTTTTCTTAGAACATGAGAAATGTGGTCATCCAAAGAAACATGTCAGGAATGTTTTTATTAAACAGTTTGATATGCTCAGGACACTAAAGCCATCATTTAATATATTTACTTCTCCTCATAGTGCTCCCGTCTTACCCACGATCCGTCTCATTCATTCATTACAAAGAACTGTGTGACGCTGTATTCCTGAGGTTCAAATACAGTAAGTGGATCCCTGGACTGTTGATTAAAGGTATTTGTAATTTCTGAATCTATACATTATACAAACAACTCATGTTTAGAATGAATTTATGTCACACCTGCTGCTTAATATTTTATGATTCAATATGAAACAGTGTTGAGAAAACAAATGAGACTTTGACAAACCTGATCTGTCGAAAGCATATGCAGATGATAATTATATCTGCATTATCATCAACCTTAAATTATTTGCTCTTCCACTGTGAGTTTACCTTAAAGCTGCAGCATGTAACTTTATCCATCAGTTTAGTATGAGACCTGAAAAGTCCCCAGCAAATCTCCTCCATCTGTTCTGGCTGTGGCCCCGGCTCAGTACCTTTAGGATGGGGATATTTTCTGCTGTATCTAATGTGGTTGGGAGGAAAATTGACCCAAACCATCTAAGTGCCTTGTTTGGGGTCTTTTGTGAAATTATCCCTTAACTCCATCTCAGGGAAATTCTCTATCTTATCTTATTATTTTGATTCAAAGGTTTTTCCTTGATCCTGTGAAAAGCATGTCTCCCATTTCACAAGGTAAGCTGAGTTGGTACTCAAAACTCAATTTGTCCTTTATGACACACATCCAGAGTGCATCATCTGTTGGTTGATTGGCACTTCTGGATGTGATGGGATTCTTTGAGAAAAGGGAGAAGAAATGGCTTATGAGCAAGACACACATGTTTCTGAGTTCAGGGCTCCAAGACAACAGTGCCTCCTGTGTTTCCCATAAGGTATAATTAGAAATTCTACTGATGGTTTGTGCAAGTCAGTAGACCAAGTTCAGCCTGAAGTGTTGAACAGTTTCTTTATGACCATTATGACCATTCTTTATGACCATTATGAAATTCTACTGATGGTTTGTGCAAGTCAGTAGACCAAGTTCAGCCTGAAGTGTTGAACAGTTTCTTTATGACCATTATGACCATTTATGACCATTATGACCATTATTTCTAGGAGAGTAATATTTCTCACATGGAAAATTTCTCAACCACAGTCCTTCTTCAACTGGCTTAGAGATATTCTTTACCTTCTTAAACTCTTTTGAGCAATTTACACACTGGGTCACCACTAGAAGTGCTGGCTAGACAAACTCACTTTCCCTCTGAACTAGACTAGGTGCCATTATACTTTTTTAATTTACTCGTAATGTATTTCTAGTAATAATTTTTATGACTTATTCATTCCTGGAGGTTCTCCTCTCCAGCCTTTTTTCTATCTTCTGTTTTACACATATTTGAAAAAGTGGTGGTTATTTTATCTTATTTACTCATTTTTTTTCATTATGTTACCTTAATGTGAGTGGAGTCTGCTTGTCTCTTTGTTTAGTTCATTTTTATAACTAAAAACAGATTTTTTTAAAGGAATTTGAACAGTTTTATATGTGCAGTATGATAATAGTCATATAACTGTATTAAAAAACAAATAAAAAAGACCAGTCAGTGTTTACTCTTTAGATTCCAGTGCAGAATGAACCCAATGCTTCATAAATTGCACAGGTGAACAAATGGTGACGTCCAATGTTGCCATTTTAATATATGACAAAAGCTTTGTAAAAACTTTTAATTACTTCAAAACAATCATCACAAACATCATTTATTTAGTTAATATTAAAATTACAACATTTAGCCTAACATGTTCAACTAAACATATTAGTTGACTGTTCAACTAAACATATTAGTTGAACATGTTCTCTGAGGTCATGTTAAAAGCTGCAGGATATTAAAACTTTTCACATGGAACACATGAAAGACCCTGCAACCAATAGCAGACCTACATTTGAGTCTGCTTTCTTGCCTAAATGTTTTTAAATGGTTGCTAAACAATTGTGTGAATATTTACACTGTTCTATTTGTTTCAGTCATATTCTTGTTTCTCCAAAGATCTACAATCATCTCATATTCAACATAAGATCATTTTTTTCTATATCATGACACAGAGCTGGCCAGCAGCTCTGTGCTCAGCTTCATACTGTCACACCTCACCAGGGCTCAGTCATCAACGTTTCAATGAAACGTCAGATGGTGGCTGGTAAATGCCAAATTAAAACCTTTGCTGTATTTTATGTACTCAAAGAAAAAAAACTGAAAAATGGCAAGCAGTAGATTTCAGACTTTTACTGAAAATTTTAAATATGAAGAGAAGATCTGAGAGCTGCTTGAGGAGGATCAGATCATTTCATTCCTTGGATCAAATCAAATGACACATATGGCTGTGTGCCTCAATAAAACCAATTTTATTTGAGAGATATTGGCAGAACAAATTGCACCATGAGATGGAGTTTGATACACACTGACTGACTAAGGTTGAACCTAACCTGATGAGAAGCTTGCAGCTTTCCTCCGCTCTCAGTGCTTTGGCAGGCAGATGAAGCAGTAGGACTCTGGGTTGTGAAGAACTGATGCACTGCTTCCACTCTCAATGCAGGCACTCCAACTTGATTTACAAGCTATATGTTAAACTTTTGTTATTCCATTGCCAATGACTTTTGCACAAATTATAGGATTCTTGAAATGCAACTTATTTTTTTATGAAGAAAAAAATACATTATAGCATTTCCCTTTCTCCCGGCAGTACTCTTATTTCTCTCCATATTTTTTTAATGAAGAATAACTCCTCTGACATAAAGGAGACATTATTTCAATGAACAGCTTCATTTCAGTCATTTTATAGATGTATTATGAAATAAGATATTTCTCAGTCAGGTATCAATAATATCTAACTCAAAGGAGTAGTTGACAGTAGTTTAGGCTTCATGAAGGTAGACCGGCATGTTTAGACAGGGGAATAGAACAGCTTCTTGTGGGGTGTGGTGCATGGAAGCTTGTGTGTAATTATAATCAAGTGGTCATCTACCACTTCTCTTAAGTGATGCAGAGCCTAATTAGCAGCTTCAAAGACTGCCATGGGATTGAGACCTAAGAGGAAAGTGAGGAGAGAAAGGAGTGTTTTGGTGTGTTTGTGAAGGATAAAAGAATAAAAAGGTATAAAGTGGCAAGGATGACAGGACTGAGTGCCGCATTCTTCTTCCTCAAGTCTCCCTCAAAGCTTAAGCACGAGAGCCTTTATGGATGCCAAGGGCTCTATTGTAATAACAAGCTGTAGAGATGGGATTCAGTTGGGACTGGGACTGGCAAAACCGACAATCTCTTTAAGGTATTCAACAAGACAGCATAGCTTAGACTTTAGCAAATGGTTCACTTGCTAAAGATGAAAGTAAAATATATATTTTTTACATTTAATGTTCCTAATTTAAAAATACAAGCCTAAAAAATATAAATGGTATTTTACTTCGGCTTTATTAAGTTGAATGGTGTCTATAGTTTTATTTCTGGAAGAGGCCTTTCATTGTTAAGGTTGATTGAAAAATATTGATATTTAATCTGACTTCAATCATTCTGACCACAATCATCCAAGCTAAATGCTTCCCCAGCATTAGCTGCTAGGGTTGCTCAACTACACAGGACAAAACATCTTCAGAACATCTTCCTTTCATGGCAATAAAGTCTACAGTACAGCTAACACTTTCTAATGTTCAGATTTCTGAACCAAAGCTCTTGGGGTGATAAAGGAAAAAGCTAAATTTCTGTTGCTATGCTAGTTTTCATGTTTAATGAGCTATTATTTTTTTTATAATGGTTCTGCGCTGTCCTTTATACTGCTGTAACAATGTGAATTTCCCCACTGCGGGATTAATAAAAGGAATATCTTATCTTATTATTTTGATTCAAAGGTTTTTCCTTGATCCTGTGAAAAGCATGTCTCCCATTTCACAAGGTAAGCTGAGTTGGTACTCAAAACTCAATTTGTCCTTTATGACACACATCCAGAGTGCATCATCTGTTGGTTGATTGGCACTTCTGGATGTGATGGGATTCTTTGAGAAAAGGGAGAAGAAATGGCTTATGAGCAAGACACACATGTTTCTGAGTTCAGGGCTCCAAGACAACAGTGCCTCCTGTGTTTCCCATAAGGTATAATTAGAAATTCTACTGATGGTTTGTGCAAGTCAGTAGACCAAGTTCAGCCTGAAGTGTTGAACAGTTTCTTCAGCTGCAAAGGTGGGATTATTTATGTTATTGATCAGTTAGTATTTAAGACAGAAGAAGTACTCTTGGATCTATTCTTCCTGCCCTCTGGTCCACACTTCATGAAAAGATAACTAGGTGTCAGATAAGCAAAGGAGAGTCTTTTCCAGACAGGATGATGGGAAAAGTCAGATAAAAATCTTGGAGCTTTTAGAGCCTACAACGGTTGAATGATTAACTGGAGTACATCTTTCCTTATTCTAGCCAAAGTCCTATTAATTCTGATCAGTAGAAGTAAATTGTTCTTTGCTGTTTGTCAGATCCTGTTTCTAATACCGTTTCTCATCAGAATATACTTAGAAATATAGATTAGAATTTTTATTTTTCATTTTAGTTCATAGATAATGAAAACAATCTCTAGTGAAAACAAATTCCATCCATCCATCCATTTTCTTGCACCCTTGTCCCTTGGTGGGGTTGGGAGTTGCTGGTGCCTATCTCCAGCTGACGTTCCGGGCGGTGGGCGGGGTACGCCCTGGACAGGTCGCCAGTCTGTCGCAGGTGAAAACAAATTACTTTGCTAAAAAATTTTTTTTTGGATGGATGGATGACACACTACTGACAGTGGAAGATAACTTGTGTTAAATTTAGAATTACACTTTTATTGTAAAGGCAAAATACATGATGATGGTTTAACAAAAACTATGTAGTAGCTTTCTGGATTTTAATTAAATTCTATTCCATTTATTTTTAAAGTGCGGATTCATAGCAAATGTCTCAAGGCACTTTACAAAAAAAATAAAAATAAAAATCATTTTGTCTCAATAAGGCCTTACATTTGATCATAGTTATCATCTTAAAGCATTAGTGGGAGTTTCTGAATTGTTTAAGTGAAGTACAGAACATGTGGTTGCAGAGCCTGTAATAGAGGCGCCAAGTAAAAATCAAGCTCTGGGTTTATTGACTGGTCTGGCCCTTCACTGTGAGGGAGACAGTAGATACAGCAGAACTGGCCTGAATGTCTCAGCCAGGAGAGAAGATGACAAACTACAGCAACTTCAGTCAGACCTCCAGAGCAACTACTGGGCCAGAGCTGGGTAGAGTTCAGTGAACACAGCTGCCTTTAGCTCTTGGTGCAGCTTTTGATTTTAAAACTTTAACTTCTTGTAACTAAAGTAACTAGTCCCATCTGCCTCCAGGAGACTGCAAATGATTCAAGTTTGGTAGAACAATACATCCTGAGCCTTGGAATGGTTTTGTTATTTAACTACAGACCTTGTGTTGGATCTGGGAAAACTCTTGGTCACTCCTCAGACTCCTGAGTCAGGAACCTTGTTAGAAGTACCAAGTCGTGGCTGGTTTTCATGTAAATTAAGTTATTTTCTCTTTGGGGTAATAACACTAGCAGGACTCATTGTGAAGTTCAGGAACATATGCAGGCCGTCAGTAGCCAATGTTTTAGAAAAATGGTTCAATAGTCTTGAGAAACTTACTTTGTTTAACCCATCATGAAATACTTTTAGTGATTTACCTTCATTAGTTATCATTAATTATGACTTACCAGCTGACATTTGCACAGGAAGGGCCAGGTTTCTGGCTGCTGTAGGCATTCCCCCCCCCCTATTATTTTTTTCTTCATGTGTTCTATGATTTATTCCCTTTGCCATTTCATTTTAATTCTTTGTATGTGTGGATTACTTGAGCTGTTCCCATCATCAGATGTAAAGTTAATATCAAATTTCCCATTAGTTATATTTACTGAACAAAAACCGATGTGTTCACTACTTATTTTCCACACTGTATAGATTGCAACAGGAATAATTGCCATTCTTGAATAGATCAAGACTAAGGTGTTGCCGTAGTTTAATTAATTAAACTATAAGTCATGTTTTGAACAAATGATAAACAACAAATATACCATCGAGTGAAAGTGTCACCCAGTGTATTATTGTGGAATATCACCTCTGCTGCCCAGAAAGTGAGCTGTTAGAATGTCATGACTGACATACAGCAACGGTCTTCAGTCAGAAGCCTCTTCACATTAATTGAAACACTGATTGCTACCTGAGATCCTTTCTGCCCACAGCATCAAGATCCAGGATGTGAGTTACAACAAGATCTAATTTTCCTTTTGGGATAATTAAATTATTTTCAAATTGTATTTACATTTTTATCTGCTGATATGTCAGAAAACTTGTAAAAAGAAGAAAAAAGAGAAACAAAAATGTGAGGATTTAAGTTTTTCTGTGTTTAAGTTCTGTTTCTGTGAGTCTCTGTGCTGTCCTGTTTTGATTGTTCCCAGGTGTGTCTCGTCTTCTGTGATTGGCCCCTTGTGTATTTAAGTCCACCTGTTGTATTTGTCTCTTGTTGGATCCTTGTCTTGTGTCATAGTCAGTCGTGTCGTTTGTCACGTTTTGTTGTATCAGTTAGTTATCACAGTTGTACTGATCGGTCCTGTGTCGCCTTTAGCTTTCATAAGTCAGTTTATTGATACTGTTAGCTACCAAAGATGAGCCTTAGCTTCTGCTCTGCCTGTAATCTGGACTGTCAGAGAAACATTTTCATCATTAAATCACCTTTCATGTTATACCTGGGTCACAGCGTTCATTCTCACCATCACCTCTACATCATGACAAAAAAACCCCCAACTAAGAATACTATACAACAGTGATGTAATATGGAAAGAAAGAAAATAATTTTCATTAATAAACAGGGCCATAAGATGGATGCAGATTACAAAGTTGATTCTGAGAGAAAATAAGAACATATCCTACAGTGAACCATGCTGTTGGCTGGCTTTCCAAACTTATTAAATCCAGTCGTGTTTCTGGGGAGCTTGCTTACATTCACAATTTTAGTAAAAGCAGTGTAGAGGAAAATTGAAGTTGAATTAAAGAGTGAATGAATAGATCGAAATAAAGTGAGTTTCTTTTTTTCCAAATGCTGCCTTCAAAATGGGTTTTTGGACTTTACAGTTTTCCATTAAAACTGATGGTCAACAGCTTTGTCAAGCCTCCACCTGGAATAAAGACGGGCATTGCATTGTGCAGGTTGCAGTACTGCTGTCTCCTTTATCTTAGCAAATTTCAACCTAAATGTATCATCCAGACTACTGTCCTCCCCCGTATTACAAACATTATTAGTTTGGACTTTTCAAATTACATAAACAGTGGAATCAAACCATCATCAGCATAGTGAGTGGAGACTCTGCTTCAGATGGATCATGCACTGATAGGATGATCTAACTTTAGTTGATGACTTTCAGAGACAGTAGAGGACAAATCAAACTCTGAGGGATCAAACCTGTAATTATGTTTGGAGTTACATGCCTATGAAGGGATATCTTGGTACACACATATGTGCGCGCGCACACACACACACACACACACACACACACACACACACACACACACACACACACACACACACACACACACACACACACGTGAAACATTCCTCTCTGAACATCTCACTCAAACACTCACTCAAAAACTAACAATGCACACAGGAATTGCTGCTGCCATTCCTGTGTGCATTAGTTTGTTTCCTGTTTTGTGTCCATGTTTTGATGCAGGGTTACCATTTGGTTGCTGGCTGGATCACATCACTCAGGCCAGCGGACCCCTGAAGAATTCTATTAACCCTTGTTATGTCACACCTTATAACATGCCACCCTGCTAAGCAGCATGGGGCTGAGTAGGAATACAGATTAAAGTATATAATGAATGCCCATCACATTTATTTTTCCAGTACACTCTGCAAATCAACTAAACCTAATATATTTCCCCTTCTCAATAAGTAAAAATAACAACCATTGTTGCTTCTGGTCTACTAACATTTGCAGACATTTCTATATGTGGGAGAGACAAGAAAATCTAAAATAGAAAGGGACAAAGATGATTAGAATGAGGATCTATGGCCATATGATGTTCAGGTGCATCTCAATAAATGGGAATATTACTACAAAAGATATTTTTTTCCTTCTGAAATTTAGTTCAGTTGAATTAAATTGAAGGTGAGGCTAATTAAATAGATTCATTTCACAAACAACAATTCTGATGATGATAGCTTGCAGCTATCAAAAACAAAATCAATAAGATACCCAAAACATTCAATGAAATGTTATGTCATACCTTACACAGTTTTTAAGCCACAGCACTGACTTGACTTTTGTTCAGCAGATAATCACTGACATCCTCCACAAAGTCCATCACATAGTGTCACTGTCTTAAAGTGATTGTTCTTTGCATCACAAACAGCAAAGCCAAAAATTGTTGAACTGTTGTCACTTAATGAATCAGCTACTATCTTACTTTTGTCTGTTCCGTTGTTCATCTTTTGTGTGTTTGTAGAGAGGCTATTAGTAATGGGAAGACAGAGGAGCAAAACCTATCAAGTTTAGTTCAAGTTAACATCTGAGAACAAGAAAAACCCTTGATGAATCAGTTTAACTGTAAGTACAGGCAGCAGCTTTATCATAGAAAATCAGATGCTTAGTTTGGAGTCAGTTATTTAAAACTCTTAGATAGGAGTAACAAACAGCAGCTGTCGTAAGATAATAAAAAATGTATGTACCATTGAAAATACACAAAATATTTTGTGTTGCTTTTTTATTTATTAATTTTCTCTGTGAAATAAAAACAGTTTGAGACTAACGTTCTCATTTCCTTTGTGATGAACTGAACTTTGTTTTGCTCATCACAAAGTAACTAACGTAAAATTTTAATGACGTACTTGTTATTTTTGATGTCAGTAACTTTACTTGTATTTATGTGAAATTTTTAAAATAAAAAAATAACTGTAGTTTCACTTGAGTAGCCTAATATTTTGTACTCTTTCCACCTCTGTTGGCATGTATAAACATAGCCTGAAAATATTTGAGAAACACTGTGTTAGATGGTTATTAATATAGGGAGGGTTTCCACTGCAGACATTTTAGGAGCACAAGTAGCTTCATCTTCTCATTATTTCCACTGCAGAAATGATGGGATTTCTAAAATGGAACTCCACCCAGAAGATGGCCTTGGTAGGGAGGCAGCAGCTGAAGTACACACTCACCTCAGAGGAGGGATGCTGCAACGTCACTCGATACAAGATGTTCTGAGACAGAAAAACTTCTACCAATAATAAAAAGTACTTTAAAATTGCTTCAAGATGAAATTTGTTGTTCACAGAAAAACTGAATTGAAGTGAAGTTTGAGCTTTGAGCTAAACATTTCACATTCCTAGCATTTTGTTTCAGTGAACTCCCAATTTACATTCCTCTGAAGCTCATGTTTACTTCTTCAATTATTAAAATCAGAATTATTATGAACTTATGAGGGATCCTCTCTTTTCTTCTCTGACATAGAGTTGAGAGTCAGCGCTAGCTACAAATTCTCCAAGTTCAAATTGTTATTAATCTGAACTTCGGTGCTTTGAAGAGATTCTTAAGTCTGAACAGTGAGAATTATGTTTGAGAATGAATCACTGAGTTGATTATACAATTTTTCTAAAGTTGTTTTAGGACATTTTAAGCATCCTGGTAGGTTGTCACTTTGTTCCCCACTCAGACTCAAACAAGCACAGAACCAGTTGTTGTGTAGGCACAATAACCAAAACTCTCACAAGTCAACATACAGTAAGTGTTGCTGCTTGTATTTTTCTCTTCGCCTCAGTTGGTATGAATATACAGATGCTTTTCTTTGCAGATAAATGCATGCTTTGTTTTGACTGAATCCTAAAATAAACCATCTCCTTTCAGTTTGACACCATCAAATGGATGTTTGGCCTTCTCCCAACTCTGAGTCTGACTCCGGCACCAATCCCAGTGCATACTTTGTTTGTCATAACATTTTTTGTTATATTGTTGTTTATATCGCTCCTTTATGTACAAGGCCAATTGCAAGTATTTTTCTGCAGACTTGCTCATAGATCACTGAAACCCAAAAAGTCATGATTGCTGCACATTTAAGCTGCTTTCCCATCTGATAGTCCAGTTAACTTGGTTTGATTAGTGACCAAAATTGGAACATTTGTTCCACTTTCAGCTGCAGTGGTTCTCTTTCACATTGCACTGCATTAAACTAACCAAACCTTTTTTCTGTGCTTTTCGTTGCCACATAAAATTTACATAATCTTTTTTTATGAAAATGACAGCCACATTTCTACTGTTTTATTGTCAGAAAGCAAAAAGAAGTCTGAAATGTTGAACTAAAAGACAGACTTCATCTGTCACTTTGAAAGCACCATGGATTTTGGAGCTGCACTGACTTTATTTTGCAATCTGCGGATAAAGCCTGCAATTGAGTATTATCAATCGATCAAGTTTATTTGTAGGGCGTATACAGAGGCAAGGCAGTTCAAAGTGCTCTACATTATAAAACCACAAAAATACAGTCATTAAAAACACCAATCCGTCAAAAATTGAGAAAACCAGAAACAAACATTACATTTGATGAGTGCCATAATCATAATCATCAACAGACATTGAATGTGTTGGTCAGTGCTTCATTTTCATAAGACATCTGCACTGTAACTGTAACGGCTCTCATCACTAATTATGTCAAAATGCTACAGCAGCCATATTCATTCAGGACAACGGCAGCGGTAAAGTACCGTATGTGTGGAGAACAAGACAAACCCAATTCTCAACAGAATTATGGTAGCAACAAAACATTGCTGTTTAAGCCTGAGAGATTTACGATATGGTGATTGGGAGAATATGAATGGAAATATTTTTTTAATAAAATTTTTAAAACCCCAAAGGAACATGGAGGAATATCAGTGCTGGATATGAGCTTGTAACTGAGGAGTTTACTGTAGAAATGCAGCCAAACTCACCACTATATTCGACATTTTATCGGTGTAAAGGAGCCAGACCCGACACCAGCAACTGCAACATCTTTTCTCAGCAGAATGAAAATATCAATGTACAATACACGACCCCATCCATCCATTTTCTGTACACACTTGTCCCTTATTGGGGTCAGGAGGGTTGCTGGTGCCAATCTGTTGCAGGACAACAGATAGACAGACAGGACAAACAACCATGTACACACACACCTAGGGAGAATTTGGAGAGGCCAATTAACCTAACAGTCATGTTTTTGGACTGTGGGAGGAAGCTGGAGTACCTGGAGAAAACCCACCATGCACAGGGAGAACATGCAAACTCCGGGGCCAGGAATTGAACCTAGAACCTTCTTGCTGCAAGGCAACAGCTCTACCAACTGCACCACTGTGCAGCCCATGACATGATCCCTTATCTTTAAAATGTAAACACACCACAGCAAAGAACATTCAGACAAGTTTACCTCAGCAGCCAGTGGCACTTTCTTAATAACTGTATCAAAGCCACTATATGCCCTTATTTTACTACCATCACTGTTATTTTTACCATTTAAAAATCCCACCAAGACAGAAGTAGAGTAACTGCATGCTGGCATCTATAAAAGCACAATGGGTTGATCAGCATATTTCTATGATGTTTAAATAAGCCATATTCTAATTTGAAGGATAGTAACACCTGTATGTTATATCAAATATTATCTTTCTGTATTTCCTGAAATTGTATGTGGATTCAGCTCATGTGGATTCAGCTCAGCTCATGTGGATTCAGACAAGACAATATGAATGCTATAACTCATTGCCAGAATTTAAAAAGCAGTATTTAAGCTCCATTTTTTAGAGTGAATTTCTATCATTTACGCTGTTTATAATTTATGGATAGTTTATTGATAAAGTGCTAAAAATAAGGTTTGATTTACTGTAACAAAAAATGTATTAAAGAAATAAAAAACATGCTTCGAAGACTAAATCATGCAACATTTCCCTAAAATGCATTAATAATGTGTTTGTTGCCGTTTCCTTCTGGGGCTGCTGTTTTAACTGTTACTTCATCACACATTAATAAAAATCTACATTTTTTAATTCTAATTGCTAGTTGTGCCATTACAGACACATAGATACGATCTCCGGTTTTGTTGCAGGAAGAGGAGTGCAGGCTGTGTTAATGACCACTTCAAATTAAGATAGATAACAATGCTTACAATGCTTATGTTCTGAATAATAATAAAGCATTATTTTGGTTCAGACTTATTGTTAAACCTGACATATTTTTGCCATTTTGGTGGTATTTGGAGCTTTTTGTAGTGAGTTTTGTCAGTTTGACTTAATTTTCAGATTTAAATAATTATACTCCTATCACAAAACTACAAAGAAATACTTAGACCAAAAGAAAGATTATTCTGACAAAAATAAACACAGACCACAAATAAATATACAGAGCAACATCAGATTTTCAAAGATTTTCAAAGCAACTAAACACAAATCAGTTTCACTGATCCAATATCTGAAAAGAGCAACCAAAAGCATGATACCACCACAGTAACACTTCAGACTAGTCTAAGAAAAAATAAAGGTGTTTTGTCAGAAGAAGCATCTTCATGTTCCTCAATGTGCACATTTAAAAACCCAAATTCTAAATAAGTGGAAAATAATTTCAGTGAATTTGTGGAGCTGTTTCGAACCGTAAGGTGTAGAGCGGTCAGAAGACATTGGCGTTTCTTACCGGAGGTAGTCTCTCCGGCACAGGATGAGGTTGGCTTTGGTGTACAGCGTGGAGCCCACCTCACCCAGCCTGCAGTCACAGCAGGCACACTTCAGGCAATCCTCATGCCAGTATTTATCAAGAGCCTTCAGCAGGTAGCGGTCCTTGATCTTCCGGTTGCAGCCGGCACAGCCTTTTGGCTTTGCGTCCGGCTGGACAGTGAGCATTTGTATACCTGGAAGCACAGAAACACTCATTAAACACTGAAACACTGGTACGCTCTAGAATACCACTTCACTATTTATTTTTATTTTATTTCAGTTTGTTCATTAGTTCTGTTGTTTCGATCCATTTCTTAAAACACACAACAAAACACTGAGCAGAATTAAAGTCAAGGAGTGGCTGGAGTGTAAAATATTGTTTAAATTTAACAAATTGCTTAACAAAAAATTAGTGTATGAAATTTTACTGAAGTTCCAGCTAAAATACAGCCGCTGTCTTCAGACATTTTGACATGCGGGGTGCTGTGGTTTTACACACATGAATATACAATCGACATTCAGTTTTAATACAATATTATAAAGCAGCATATTAATAGAAGGTTTCTTTTAACAAAAAAAATAAATACTAATAACTGGTTATACTCAAGTATAGTGATACTGAAGTATGGTGAAATACTATATAATTCATAATAGATCATCTGCTGGGCTAACATAAGTTCAGTTACAGTTGAATTTGTAAGGATAAAATGAAAACTGTAAAACAGATTTTGACTTTATTTTCACTTGGAATGTTTTCAGACAAATCTGATCAACTGGCAAAAATATATTTTTTTTTAATGACCAGTTCACTTAACACCAAAAAGTGATTTAATTCATTTATCTCTTGTGAAATCATTCTGTTCTCTCTGAGTGGAATAACAGACTAAATGTGTTCCTGCTGGAGGAACTGATCTGTTTAAATCAATCCAAACTCGTCCTGTACGGTTTACATTAATACAGCCTTATTGTCTGCATTCTGACTGATTTCTTTGGGTCACTCAGCTCCTCCTGAGATTCACTGCTTTTCCTCCAAACAGCAGTTTTTTTGTTTTGGTTTTTTGCCGACTCCACGGCTGCAGCTTTACTCCAGGTGAAAGATTGTTGTGTGAGAGGAACTATTGATCTTAGTGCCTAAAGACTGAATTAGAAAATCGCGAGTAAACTGAGTGTGCTGAACATTGAAACATAAGATCATTACAAACAAACTCACAGCTCTGTTTAAACTGCCTTTGAGACCAACAGGCACACGCACAAAGCCACCACCTCCAATTTGGCCCATTTTAACTTGACCTGATGTGTGTGTGTATGTGTGTGTGTGTGTGTGTGTGTGTGTGTGTGTGTGTGTGTGTGTGTGTGTGTGTGTGTGTGTGTGTGTGTGTGT
>CAEGAF010170639.1:0-25525 GCA_903067075.1 Micropoecilia bifurca
GATGCTCTGTCCCCACTGCTGTTCTGCATAGGCCTGAACCCTCTCAGCCAAATCATCAACAAGACTGGCTACGGATATCGACTGAAGAATGGGGCCACAATCAGTCACCTCCTCTACATGGATGACATCAAGCTGTACACTAAGAGCGAGCGAGACATCGACTCACTGATCCACACCACCAGGATATATATATATATATAAATTTTAGAAAAGATAAAATATTACCCCAAACAACATTCCTTCATGTTTCAAATAAAATACACAAATCTAATTATTTAGCAAAATGTGCTAGAATTTACATGGGCGAAACTAAAGAAATACAAATTACTGTAGACTAAAACTAAATGTAGCATTAGTCAAAATACAATGACCAAATTTAAAGTGAAATCTGCTGCCAAAGTGAACATTGCCTCTCACTAACTTCTTGTATAAAGTTCTTGTGTACTTTCATTGTCATGATAAATACGTTATGTGTGAAAAATACGAGTAATCTACTTGCTACTTAAAAGATGGTTCAAGAAGCTAAAGAATTTCTCATAAAAGTTTGAGAAATTATGAGACTGACTCAGATTTATGCAGAAGTTATTTTCTAAGGAAAAAACTCTTTAAAACTAATATTGTGTCATCACAGCAAGACTTTAAAAATGGACTGTTTATGAAAGTATTATTGTTATCCAACTTGCCATTACCTTTATGGTTATCCCATGATACACATGTGGGCGTTAATCCAGACTGCAGAATAAAACAAAGCAAAATATAAAATATCTGAACATGTATTCTGTCTAACGAAGCAACACTTTGAGACATACATTCACCAGTGTGGCATTGTTGTACTTAATGTCAATGCTTTTTAATAGATTGGACATTTTTGATCCCATTTCAATTCCTAGCACTTCACCATAAAAAATAGATGAATCGTTGTCATTCTGTGGAGAGTAAAATATGTGATTTTTACAGTATCAAAAAAAAAACCCCAACAACACTCAAAATAAATATAAAATTTGATCTTACCTTAAACACTCCTGGAAAAATAAGAATTCTTATATAACTTTCATTTTGTGTTTGCGCTATTTGTATGGCTTCTGTTGGGAGGTGAATTTCGGTGGCGAATCCTTTCTTCTCATCGTAGTTTCCTCCAAGAACCTATCTCAAATAGAAATGATCAAACTCAGGAAGAATAATTTTTTTGCAAGTTTGTTTCTTTTTTTAACTGTGGCTACATACATTTACATCTCCACTTGACGTGAAGCCAAAGTTCATGACAGCAGAATTTGGTGATAGTTTAGCAATCACTCCAGTGATATCACCTATTTTAATGGCTGCTGTTGTGACATTTTTGCTGGCCATTTGTTCTATATAATCACTCAAATTAGACATGATTTCCCTGCAATAGAAACATAATTACTTTAAACATTTACATTTCTTGACTTATGTAACTCCAATGGTAGTTTTTATTAACATAAGTTGTGTTATTTATTTCTTTTTTTTATTGCTGTTATTAAATAAGATACTCACACCGCCTTCGTTGGGTTCACAGGACTTGTTAAGTTTTGTTTAAAGGTCATCTCTGGTTTCAACAGAGTCTTTGGTATGAAACAAAATAATGGACTTAGCTCTCTTGGTCAAGCAGAAGAATAAATTTGAAATCAGAAAAATCACGTTACCATAACGACAGCAATGAATGCATTATGCGAGCATCTGCAGTTGATGTGGCCATTTGTCTGATTTGTTAGGCATCGATCTGCAGTCCAGATTTGATTATTGCCTAGTAGACAGATGCGACACAGGATAATAACATTAGACACAGAATCAAAGTAGTGACAAATATTTAATAAAAAATAATGTCTTCTTTCTGTAATTAGGCAAACAAAAGTGGCCATTGAGTGTTTAAAAGTGTTCCTTTATATTATCTTTGAAAAAATTGTTGAATTTCGTATTACAGATATAGTGATGCACCACTGTATTAAGAGATGTTCATCTGAAGAAGAGAACTAATGAAATCTGTGTGGTTGCTTTTTACATGATGTTGAAAGTGTTAGTAAAGATACATATTTATATAATATTGGTAAATATCATTCATCGGGACTAAGAGCAGTATAAATATTTGTTTTCTGACCAAATTTTCACATTGAGTCATTTCTATTTAATAAACTGTAAAATTGATGTTGAGAAGCATCCTATTATATTCCATCAGTCTGAGTCTAATCAATATAGTAATTATAGTAGGCTAACATAGCTTTCTTAACTATTGTGAAGGCACCTTACTGAAATACCAAATGGTCACAAACAAAATGCCTATATATATTTCCAATTTGTGAAATCCACATCTCTTCCAGATAATGGCTATTTAATTCAGTCCACACTACATCTCAAGATCTCTGCCTTAATTAATTATAGCATTACTGCCAACATTTGCACAGTTATTGCACAATTTTTACTCTGTTTTGATAACGTTTCTGTTGTTGCACATTTGTTTTTATGCATTGACGAAGAATCTAGTCCAGAGTTATAGTATTTTCAGAGCAGTCACTCAATGGAGTGATTGTTAAGTGAAACCTGGGAAAAGTTTGAATTTACATGTCTGGAACCTTCACTTCATGAACACCATGGTTCTTATAAAGAATAAGTGATACAAGTGCAGATGCTCTGCCCACGTGCATAGCACAATACATATAGAGCACCAGAAATCTAGTTCATAAAAACTTATCCTATTTTGTCACAATAACATATTTAAATAAAAATGTGTGAAGCATTTTAATAGATGTAGGCCAAGGAAATCAAGTCACACATTTGTTTCAGGAAAACAAATTCCCCCAGTCTCCCTGGGGTTCATGACAAATAGCATAGTCACTTGTCATGACTAGGCAACATGGATCAGTCGAATTTGACTCACATGCTTCACTTTATTTTCCTCACTTTTAGACCAATTTAAAATGCATTTGTCAGTTCTGCAGCATACATTGAAAGAAACAACAACTTTTCAATGTTTTTCTAGACCATGGATATATGAGGGTTTTTGTTTTAACTGTTTAATCAGTGTTTCTTACCTTTGCCATCCCAAGACACACATGAAGCACTGTAATTGTTCTAGAACAAATAAGAAAATCCACAATTGGAATAGATTTTCTGTGTACATATGAGGAAATTTCTTAACATATCTTTACCGTCTCCACGTTACTGTAGTGAATGTTTATGGCTTGTGAGATATTGGAGACGTTTGCTCCCATTTCAATCCCAAGCATTTTATTGTTCAAAAACTCCTGCAAGAGAAATATAATTAATAACTAATCAATATATTGATATTCACAAAAAAACAACATCAAATCATGTTTGTTCTTACTTTAAACATTCCTGGAAAAAGCAGAACGCCAATGTATTTGCTATTTCTTTTTGCTGCCAGTTCATTGGCTTCTTCAGAAATTTGAATCTGCAGATCAAGCTCCATGTCCACATTGTTCTGTTCCTTCAAAGTCTTAGACAGAGAGAGATTAGAATTAACTAGAACTCTTCTAAACTCTTGTTTTTCTCTTTCTGTTCTTGAGTCAACAGAAACTTCATACTTTGACTTCCCCACTTTTTGTGAAGCCAAAGTTCAGTGCAGTTTGGTTTTGACCTTGTGGTTGCAGTTTAGCGATTGCCCCAGTGACGTTGCCTATTTTGACGAATGCTGTACTGAAAGCTCCCATTTGGTCTTGGTAGAAACTGAAATCATTCATGATATTTCTGTAATAAAAAACAAAATTGATTAGTGACCTCTCACATTAATCAGCTATCTTGCACTAATGCAAAGCAGGTCTTTTAGAATTATTATCCTAGAATTGTTCACATCAAAAAACAAATATTTACGCTGCTTCCTGTAGAGTCACAACATTGTTTGAGTACGGAACAATTAGATTCAGCGGCTGCTGAACCCCAGCTGAGTCCGATGATCCACAAGATATGATTTTCACAATGGATGTTATTTTAGATCCAAACTTGAACTTGTACTTAACACTACCTGTGAATTGAAGCACAAGAATAACACAAACACAAGTGACCACATTTTGTGAACAAAATGTTTACTAAAATATTATTGGAACTTAAACCTAGAATACCTTCACAAGTCAGCGAATCATTATATTGATTTTGGTATAGATGATCCAGTGTGATTCTAACATTCCTGCCACCTAAAAACAGAGCAAGATAGGTTGTTATGAGCTATTCTACTACAAAGTTTAGAGACGTAGCAAAAAGATGTAGTTACCTGGCTTCAAGCAGTTATCAAGATCGAGAATGAACTCTAAGTGGCAAATCATTCAAACAAAATAGATTAGAAAATGAGGCATTAATGACAAGTTATTTACAATTTCCCTCATACACTGAAAGCAGTGTGAATACGAGCATTTAAGGTTTTAATCACTCTGAGATTTGGATCCTTTGTACCTGTTGAGTTGTGGAGCTGTGAGAGCATGCATGAAAAATTGCTCATTGGGTTCAGTAACACCACAATATCGTGCTTCAGTAGAATCGCTCTACTGACAGTCAGACTGTAAGTGCCGTCACTGAGCCGAACTATTTTGGTGCCACAGTCGAAACCTTCAAGGCCACAACAATCTGAAAAAAACAAACAAATAAACAAAAAAAATCATCATCATTTACTGGTGAAAATAGAAAACTGACTTACAGGAAACTGATAATAGGTCAGACATTAGAAAACTGTACCCGCATTAGACTGGTTTGCCTGAATGTTAAAACAAAGATGAGTTCCGTTTTCTTCTTTAAAGACAACATCTGAAAAACAGAAATAAGAACAAACAAAAAACAACAAACAAGCTAAAATACATTAACAAAATAAGATATCCAGAATTTTTCCTTGGAAATTGTTGTCAGGAGTCCTTTTTTACATAGAGTCCAAACTCACCTGATGGAAAATGAGGATCAACTGGAATTTCATCCGCACTGAGAAAAAGTATGTTTTTGAGTCTGTTTTTTTTCTTGATGCCTGTAAGAAATAAAAAATAAAAAATAACTTTAAAAAATACAAATCAAACACATCAATATGGGCAGAATGATTTTAAAAGCTGCTGTCACTTACTGGAAGCTTTACAAAAGTGGTTCTGAAGCAAAATTACAGAGAAGAGAACAAAAATCTTCAAAAGAAGCATCCAGCGATGATTTACAGCCGACGGTGACATTTTAAAGGATTGAGCAGGAGCATGAACATAGACCACAAATTGATAATATAATATAATTTTAAATGCACCTCAGTCTGCGGTTGCCTCTGTTGTATGACTCAGATGGAGTCTGAATTGTCCATCTGTACCACAACACATCTTCTGTGGCATCATTACCATTTTGTCTTATTTAACATGCAAATGAAGCATGATGACGGAGTGGAAACCTTTTAACACAGGGCCTGTTTTGTTACCGACTGAATAAACTGTAGTACTTTTACACAATTGTTAATCATTTTTACAGTTGTTACACATTATTATTTTAATCTTTATTTTTTTAAACATTTTCAAAAGGAAACAGCCGTGCTATTATTATTACAGTCTTTGACTTTTTATAACCTTTCCACACTAAATCTTCTGTTTTGATGTTTTTAGAATAATTTGATTGCAACAGGCTTCTCTGTCTGTAGATACGGCTTCACCATGAGAATAACTTGTTATATATAATACACATGACTAAATACACTGAAATGATGCCATTTCATTAGATAATCTGCTATTTGTTAATGCAAACAATTGATCAGATGTACCCAATAATGTGGCAGATGAGTGTATTTTTGGAGGTTAATAAAAACAAGGACACAAAATCCTGATATAGCTAGAAAAGTCTTTTGTTCTAACATTTTCAAAACACTCACAGTGCCTGCAAGTTTACATAGTTTAGTAAAATTAAGGGACGATACAAACACTGAGGTGAATATTTTTCTACCTCACATGCAAATTAGTTATGATCCACAGTTTCCATTTTCCTCCATTTTGACCATTGGGTGTTTCATGTCCATCATGTACAAAGCTGTGGAATCTGGTAGTTGATATCAAAAGTAACTGTTTAATTTAATAAACAACCATAAATAATTTTGTTGTTTAAATGCTTGAACTGGCACTTACAACAGAAACATACAATTAATCAATTTTACCTCTAAAGGTTCATATGTTCAAGCATTAACTACTTCCTTAAAAAGTGGTGTGAATAAAATGATGTAAACAAATATAGTTGCTGCAATGCTTTAACATCTATTTGCATTTGGATCTTGCTGAACAGAAAAAACTTTTTTATAACTGTACATGGCAACAGTTGCCTGTTTGTGTTTTGTGTCACACGAGGACTGCTGTTGAAGTCCTTAAAATGCTCCAAAAATGACTGAACTAAAGTAAGAGGAAGTTGAATGATGCTGCCCTCACAATGTGTTCTTACACAGCTAGACAGCGAGCCAATGTCAGAAAAGAATCCAGTTCTTGATCATTTTTCTTGGTTTTACTTTGCAAATCCATCCAATAAGTTGATATCAAAACACAAACTGTTGCCATGTAGAGTTATAAATAAAGTTGTTCTGCTCAGCAAGATCAAAAGGCAAATAGTTTGTAAAACTGCAACAAATACAAAGTACACATCAACCACAGATAAAATACAGAAACAACCAGACCCCAGCAAATGGCTCCCAATTAGTACTAATTAGTGTCGATCCGTGGTTCTGTGTGTTTATTTTTGAGTTTTCTCTGTGATCCTGTTCCCTGTTCCCTCTGTCTCTGCGTCTTCCCTGTTGATTGTCTCCCAGGTGTGTCTCGTTCCCCTGATTACTCCATGTGTATTTCGTCTCCCCTGTTGTCTGTATTCCTCGTCGGGTCCTCGTCAAAGTGTCATGTTATTTCTCCAGTTGAACTGTAGAGTCCTGGCCGGCTTAGCTCTTCGTATCAGTCTTCGTTTTTGGGTCAGTTACTACCGGTGCTGAGCCTCTGTGTTTTCCGCTCTGCCGTGCTGCCTGCCTGTATTGGACTGTGAGCTACCATTAAAACCACCATTTTTACCATAACTTGAGTCTCACCGTCTCTCCTCACCACCTACCACCAGCACTTCCTGACAATTAGCTAACAATGTAGCTTAGCTTAGAATTTTAGTTGTAAACAGAAAGCACTTTTCCTGATAAAATATTACACAATACTGAAATAATAATTAATAAAAATTAATTTACAAACATATAATGTCCAAGGGACAAACATGTCTGAAGAAGAGCCAATGACACCACATGTACAGCCAGTCCACTTCTGCTCGACTGACCAAATTAAACACAATGTCCACTATGACATAGACATTTGTCAAATTGAAATAATTTTGGTAATTCCAACTGATCTAAATCAAGATTTAACTTCAGGCAGTGAGAAAAGGAAGGCCTTTTTATTTTGGTATTAGCTTGTTTGATCTGTTGAGTATTTACAGAACATATGTAAATCTATTTACATGCAGTGAATGGTCACATAGGCCTACTGTCTCTGTTGAGTACCCATCTGTGATGTACAGCTAATTTGCGAAACTGTTATTTATGCCTAATAGAAACCTAAACTATATTACAGTACTGAAAAAAGTACTTCTACCTTGCTTGTCCAAGTTCAAGAACTTTGATCGGCAACGTTTCTGTATCATTGCTCCTCTGTCTTATACTCACCCTGAACACTCACCCAAAATCAGGGTGAGTGTAACCTTTTGCTTGACTTCAGAAAAGCTTTCCCGAATACACCATAATATTTTATTTTAATTGATTTTTAAGAGCTGGATTTTTATGGATTAAACTCAAGAACATCACAACGATATTATGACTTTAGTTGAAGAGGCTCCAAATGTTTTACACAGCCCCTCCCCTCTTGAATTGTGTTTATTTGCAACAATCGTAACTTCAATCTATACTATTAAATAAATTTATAATTCAGACCACAATCATCAACATTATTCTACTCTCAAACATTTTTTGTCAAGTCTAAATTTTTGAACCCTGCTTTTATTGTGTTTTTTTTATAACAGCTGTTTTGAAACAACTAATTTATCCCCCTATAGTTTAAAAAAACTAAATTGATTGAATACTACAGGATAACAAAGGCTGATTTCAGATTCAGCATTTTAATATATAAACGTCTGTGACAATTTGTGTCCCACAATTTAGGTTATTAAAAGAAAACACAAAAATGCTTAGTTAGAAAAATCTATGCTCCCAAGAAACCTGCAACAAAAACATGTAATTATTATCCTGTCCTTTATTGGTTAAGATGAATCTAATTCAGTTTTCAATAGTCCTTCATTCATCCTCTCAGTAAATAATAAGTAAACTCATAATAAAGTAGATTATGATGTTTTTTATTCTTTATAAACAGTAACCATATATATTTTTTTGCCTTTTATGGTTGGGCCATGAGTTGGTTTGGGGCGTGTCCGGCACCGTGTGTCCCTGGCCCGATCGGTTTTATGATTTGGAATTCCTCATAAAGGTAGAGGCAAACTATCTGATAAAAAACACACTATCTGATCATCGTTTTCCATTCCAGGTGAGGCTGGGAAACTGAATTAAATCAGGTGTTCTTGGTAAACCAGGTCTGAATTTCTGCTTAGATGTCATGTATTACAGTCCTGATAACAAGCTACATTTGTAGTCTTGCTTGTCCTCTTTTGTCATAGCTCAAGAACTTTGAAATAGACAGATCAATAGTAGTATGTTGGATTTGTTTCTTTAGATTATTAGTATCATTAGTATTATTTTCTGTTCACATTTCACTGTACTATTTTGTCTTCCCAGTCCTCAGCTACCATGAACTTACTGACAGGTGTTTACATGCATATAGGATCTATGATCAGCCTCGACAGAAGTGTGAAATGTGTTTTATGCCTCCAGGCCTGTAACATACAAGCAGAAATATAAACGGTAGAGTGAGGGGTGGGTTACATAAGATGAACTTTCTATGAACCTATAATGTGTAAAAATATCCTAAAACATTTAAATGGTTCTGGTTCTGGTTCTGCTATGTGTGAAGAAGGATTTATCACGGCCAGGTTTGAATATTATATAGGCTATTGTTGTCAGTTTATGATTCTAGTCTAAAGTGTTTGGACAGCTATCTGATTCTAAAAAAATCAAATACCACCATAAAATATGTGGAAATGTGATTAAATGCACACAATCTGTCCACAAATGTGGTGGATGGCATATACTTTAATTTAACTAGAGCTCCATCATGGATCTTCCTAGGTTGATGATGTCTGTAAAGTTACACACAAGCAGCCATTAAGACCTGATAATTAAAAAACAATTGTGAAATTAAAGGTGCATTCTTATATTCTACAATAGCTAAAATGAGTTCTTCTTAGTTGCTTGTGATTGACATCATCTATACCTAGGAGTTGTTTTGCAATTCAAATTTTTTTGGGGAATAGTTTTTAAATTTAGTAATTTCCTCTTAGGCCTGTGTATATTCTGAGTCATCTGAGCCACGTCTTATCTTAGGTGCATTTTTTCTGCAGGAAATGGTGAGGCCACTTCTTGTTAGCTGCTCTTCCGGCTGAAAATAATTATCAACAGGCATGCAAAACATCAGATTGGGTGAGGTTGTCCCCACATCACTGTGCTTCAGCTTGTACATTCTGCATTTTCCTTCTACAAGCTCTCAAATTGTAAGTGGGTCACGTTTACGCACTTGATTAAAATCCTACATCATATGCTAGCAGATCGTAGCTAAGCTTCAAAATGTTAAAATAGAAAAAAGAGCCAGAAACGAAACAGATATTGTAAGCAATTTATTGAAAATGACATTTAGATTCAATCTGTAACTCAGTGAATACATTTTCAAGACCATTATTTGTCAAAATAAACAAATCTCTCCTAAACTACTCTTGTTGATGACTTAAATATTAGGCATTTAATTGTTCTTTTTTAGTGTCTTCAGAGATTCTATGTAAACAACCTTTTTTTTACAACCTGTACAACTCACTTGAAAGACAAGATAACATCCTTTACAAAGAAAAATGCTGAGTCTTTAAGGTGAAAGTTTATTGGAACACCTTGACCTGGAAATATCTGTTCACTCTTTGCCAAAATCCCCCAAATGTGTCAGATTTTGAGAGAATCTTTGCTCACAGAACCTTTCAGATCAACCCAAAGATTTTCAGTCAGGCCATTTTAAAGTGTAACCAAACTCAACGCTGAAAGTCCAGCAGAAAATGTTTTGAAGTTTTATTTCTAGAACTGTGATTTAAACCACCATTTGATTAAACAAGCTCTCTTTAACTTTTCAAGCGATAACAATGGTTTCATATATGCAATAAGTCAATATTAGTGAGAGAAACCAAGGATGCGGGACAGAGTAACTTATCCATGGGGAGATGATGTGTACACATTTTCGGTGGTCCCACTGCTGCTTTTAGATTGTTTAGTGTTGTCTAGAATCACCCTGCTTGAAAAGTAATAGTAGACGAACAGGAAAAATCCTGCAAACACAGAATGGGTTGTTTTGCTCATTTTCCACTTTTATTTACTGTGAAATTCAAAATGTTAATGATCATGTTTCATCCTACCTTGAAAGGAGTTGAGGATGGTGAAGATGTAGTAGGAGGGAAGGAGCAGAGGGCCATAGCTAAAAAATGCAAATCCCCAGCTGATGCCCAAGAGGCAGAAAAGGCCCAGAAGAGAGAAAACTCTTTTCTTGGTAGAGATGTTATCCTGGGTTTTTCCTTTTTTGGACGAAAAGTGTTTAATCTGCACAACAGTTACTATGAAAACTGTTAAGGTGAAGATGAACACAATGCTATAGTAACCAATGTTCACTCCTGTGTGGATTGTAGAATCAGGGATCCAGCACCTGAAAGTCATGACAGAAATGCAGTTATTTTAGAGAAAGACAATCAAATTTAAAATCCAGTGTATATGTAATGTTTCCTTACATTACATATATACTGTAATATATATTCCTTACATAGATACTGAGGTTCCATTGTCATCAGAAACTTTGATTAAACCATATTTGTTCGAAGAGAGAAGTCCAACAACCACCACAGCTGGAACAACTGGACAGACGGAAAATACAAATATTTTTCTTCTTGATTTTATACTGTGCACTCAAACTGATGTTTTACCCTCGGATCTCTCACCCCATCCTGTGCTGCAAATTCTGCACATGTAATATTTGATGTCTGTGGAGATCTGGTGTAGATTGAAGTACAGGTGCAAGGCCTGCATGAAGAACCATGTGAATGTGGCCAGCATGCTGTAGTGCAGAGCCGCTGCCATCGCCACGCATGCTGCTGACACCTCCAGTTTAGCGATTGTCTCATTTATCAAGAAGCAAAGGTTCAGGAAGAACAGGGCGACAAAGAGATTCATGAGGATCTTTACAGCCTCACTGGCTTTATTTTTCCTGTGAACCAAATTAGTTTGTGTTAACAACATTGTTCAGAGAGGAATGCTTCAGGAAAAGCAGACTTTTTGATATTTTTACCTGATCAGAAAATGCATGAAGAGAGCCACACCAAGGAAGAACATGGACATGCCACAGCCAGCCTTTGTGATTTTGGTCAGGGTTTTCAAATCAGAGGAACTTATGATTCCACTCCCATCTTTACCAACAGGCAATGATGACTGGTTCAAAATAAAGAAGTGTATTTAATAAATCACAAAGATTTCAAATGTAACTTTAAAATATTGCGTACAATCTTCTTACCATGAGAATAGCAAAAAATGTAAGATGAGAGCAATTGCATGAAATTCTGCCATTGACCTCTGTTGTCAGACAGCCCTCCGTGGTCCAGTTTGCTTCATTGCCTGAAGGACAATAAGAACACAAAGAAACACATGATTGGATTTTCATATGTGAGAACAATATGGGATATATGTTGACACTGACCTAAATCTTATTTCTTCTGCCGTTACATTCACATGCAAGTGAGCAGTCAATGACAAAACATTATGAAACTTTGTATTAAGTAAAAAGGTAAGATTTCTTAAAATATCTCAGACTGTAATTGCTAAGGACACAGGCATGTTTTCTCTTTGACTTGCATCAACTAAAACTACAGTCTACAGTAATCTAAAGAAAGATCAAGATTTTGAGATATTAAAATTAAGTTGAGTTAAATTAACTGGTATGTTTCAATACCATTCTTGAGCCTGCAGTTAGAAACTTCATAGGACACTTTTTAAATCTGCATAAATTGAATTGGTAACACTTTATTTGGGGTGTGTATAAGACTGACATGACACTGTCATAAACATGACATAACATTGGTCATGAACATAAAGAGGTCTTTATGTTCATGTTCACTTTATGACAGTGTCTTTCGTTAAATAATGACACTTTTAATGCAAAGTTTCTCTAAAAGTTCCATTGAAAGTCCATTAAAAATGCTAACTTTGAATTAAATGATCACAATTTACAAAATCATGCAAAGTTGGTACTTTTAATGGACTTTTAATGCAACTTTTAGAGCAACTTTGCATTAAAAGTGTCATTATTTAACGAATGACACTTCATGACAATATTCATAAATATTCATAAAGACTTCTTTATGTTCGTGAGCGGTGTTATGTCATGTTTATGACAGTGTCATGTCAGTCTTATGCTATTGAATCAACCTACCATTATCATTTTTTCCATCCCATGAGACACAAGTGGCATTATATCCAGTCTGTATCAGGGTAAAAAATGAAAAGAAAAAATATCAGCCTTATTCTTTTTAATTAAAAGTCAGTATGAAACTTGTTAACACATTTACCGTGTTCACATTAGCGAACTGAATGTTGATGGTTTGTGAGAGATTAAATATGTTTGCTCCCATTTCAACCCCCACCATTTTGTTATTGAAAAGGGAACGTTCGGGGTCAATCTGTTGAGAATGAAATGTAGTTGATATTAAATTACCGTGTCTGAGTTTTAGCAAGACAAGATCATCTTCGGGCTTTACCTGAGGGATATCTGGAAAAAGCAAAACTCCAGCAAATGATCCGTTGTTTTCAACTGCCATTTTACTGGCTTCTTCTGAAAGGTAAACACTTTCAGAGAAGTCCATCACCACATCATTTTCCTTGAGAATCTGTTATAGGCAGAGATATGTTTAGAAGAACGCAGATGATAGATTTACTTCTCTATTTTCTCATGTCAACAAGCACTACTTACATTTACATTCCCAGCTGATGTGAAACCAAAGCTCATGCTTGTTTGATTCTGTTTTGGCAGCTTAGCAATCACCCCAGTGACATTTCCCATTTTGATCTCTGCTGTGCTTGCATTGCCCATCTTAATCAGATTGGAAGCAAGATCATTCATGATGTTCCTGAAAATTATAATTCAACATTAGTCAACAGTAATATTCCTGACGAAGTGACACAGAAAGCCTGTAGTCTTCATGTCATCCCCGCATTATTGAGATTAAAAATTGACTTACGCTGCTTTTGCTGTATTTACAGGTGTGTCTGAAGCATTTAAGGTTAAAGTTGTCTCTGCCTTCTTCCCTGGTAGCTTACAAGTTACACGTTTTGTGCATTCGTTTATTTTAACAATGTATTCAGTCTCATTTGAACCTGCAGGCACACACACACGCCCACATGCACATCTTGTTACTAATATGTGTTAGAAATTTGCTTTAAATTCACTTATAAATGCAAAAAATTACCATAACAGTGTTCTTCCTGTCTGATCAGAGTTTCTCCACATAGGCCCCCTTTACTCAGTCTGATATTCTTGCCACCTTAAAGCAAAACATGTTGCTCCTGTTAGGAGCAATATTGTTGCTAACAAAACTTATGCTGATGGACAAATGTACCTGGTTTTAAGCACCTGTGAAGATTTAGGATGAAACCTGAAGGTGAAATAAAGATGGTTTATTTTAAAATGAATACATATAATGATGAAAGAAGAGACATACACTTTATCACCAATAGGGGGCAACCTTGCCCTGCTGTTCATAAACAAATGACTTGCCTCCTGAATTGTAGAACAATGATGGAAAACATGAGAAATTGTAAGATGTGTTCAGCAGCAATACAACGTCATGCTTTTGTAGAGACGTTTCAGATAGATTCAGATGGTAATGGGTGCTGTTGTGCCGAATTACTGTTGTGTTGCAGTTGAAATTGCTGCGACATTCTGAAAATACATTCAGCCGGAAACATTTAGTCACCGAGATGGAAACTTTCATGGTTATTTGCAAAATGGACCAGGAAAACTGTACCTGCTGTTTGGTTTGCCTGGATGTTAAAACACAGTTTAGTTGTATTCTCCTCTTGAAAGATGGCATCTCAAAAACACACACACAAAACCACAGTATATTTGCTTGTGTTTGTTATGTTTACTTTAAGAAGGACAGAATTTCATATTTGTAATGCCAAACTTACTTGATGGGAAACGCGCATGAGAGGTGTTTATCTCTGCTGGAGTATCAGGGCTGATAAATAGCATGTCTTTGAACGAACTGGAAGCTGAAAGAAACACCAGCTGAATCAATGAACCAATAACGTTAAACAATCCATATCCATCACCAGCACCCTTTCATTACTTACCTGTGGCTTCGCAAAAGAAGTTCTGGAAGACAAACCCCAAAAAGAAGATACATATCTTTAAAACCAACATCCAGCGACGATGTGCAACCGGCGGTGACATTTTCAGAGCACACAGAAGAAATGAATTTGGTCCAAGGCAGGTAACATAAGTTTAACTCCTGCTTTAATGAACAGCTGCGTCTGTTACATGGTGCAGATGAAATCTGCATTGTCTTTTGCTAAGTGTAGATGCCTATGTGGTGTCATAAAAATACTATTTGACTTGCAAATTTTTTTTGGTACCTATTTTCCTAAAGTGTAAATGAGAGACACAATGTTTGTTTGACGCATCAGTTATCTGTTTCCAAGGATTATTATAGCCACCGAGCTATGACATTGATTACCAGAATTAAAAACAAATTTCATTGGAATTAAGCATTTTTTTCTCGTTTCTCTTTTTAGTGAAGGAATCTTTTTTAGAAACACACATTCTGTGTGCCATGGTCATGTTAGTTCAGCTGAATAACGATAATTTGTCCCAAACACTTGTTAGTGAGATTATTTAACTTTATGACCTGCTTCCTCATCTGTTTGATCCCCCACACCTCTGGACACACACTCAGACACACACNCATAAACACTTATAATATGACAATGAAAGAGGTTGATTGGAATGGTGCTGAAGTTCATGCTTTTTACAAAATGCATGCTTAAAAATATTAAAGTAATACCGGTGTTTCTATCTGTTTTGTTTTTTTTAAAAGGTGGCTCTTTTAATGGTTCAGGACTTGGAAGACTTAGCATAATTGCAGGAATCAGCTGTTCAGGCTCCAGAGACCTTCAGGATGACTGAAATGAAACTGCTTCTCACTTATTGTCTGCTAAGTTTAAATGTTCTCCCCTTATAGATAGATAGATAGATAGATTAGATAGATAGATAGATAGATAGATAGATAGATAGATAGATAGATAGATAGATAGATAGATAGATAGATAGATAGATAGAAACTTTATTCATTGCTTTGGGATTTACCCTCAGGGAAATTGTATTTTGATGAAATTGTAATTTTAAAACTCCTTGTTTTAAATTTCTTAGTGGTCTGGTTTCATGTCCTGAAACTTATACGTATGACTAAAGAGTACATAAAACAAGAAGTCTGGGGGAGAAATGCTGTTTCACTGCATTGCATTTAATTGCTATTTTATGAAGCAATATGTCTCCAAAAATTATCATCAGTGTTTTCTGAAATCAATCTAAATTTACACACTTGTTCTTGCAACAAAAAATCTAAAAAGTATGTCCACTCTGCCAGATAGTTTTACATGATCAAACATTTCCCGGATCTCTGTAAGCGACATGATGCAAATGAAGTAAACAAATAGCTGCCAAAGTTCAACAGAGTCTTTTTTTTAAAAGAGAAAGACTTGATTCATGCTGGACATGGTGACAGTTGTCCACCTGTGGTCCTAATAAATGAGGAATACATTGGAAATTATTAAAAAAGACCCACAGAAAATTCCAACATTTCTAAAAAAAAAACCCTGAATAAAACAGATAGCTGGTTGTGTAAATATCCGATTTGTATAATATACGGTGAATTTATTTTCATCTAAAATAAGACTTAATTGATTTTAGGACAGCATAATTATTAGATTACTTGTTAATTATAAAAGTCAAAGTCTTTAACAAAAATTGCCCTTCTAAAACCCAATGCCATCTATATTATAGATGCAGTCTTATCTTTTATGTCTTTCTCTGTGGAATATTTTGGGCTTGGTCGCAGAGGACTTTGACATGCGTGTGAAGTTATATTTACTTTTCCTAGGTGATATGCTGATGTGTTGTTATGCTGTTTCAGCTCAGCCCAGTATCTACCACATCTGTGTCGCAGTTGTCCTCCTCGTTCGTCACCACAGCACATATGAGTGAACAGTTTGTGAGGCTTAAGGCATTCTGGATATTAGAAAAAGAGGGAATCTCCTCCCACTATCACTTTTCACTCTATACATCTCAGCCTTCCAGTCTCCAGTACAAGACAAAGTTCTGTCACCTACAGAAATAATCAGATGAGCAAAAGCCGTCGAACAGATAGCTGGTGGAACATTTTGTGACATGGAGTCAGAATAATCATTCAGTCTTAAATTTTGACAAAGCAAAGCAGATATTCAGATTTCAAAGTGGAGGGGATAGAAGAGTGTTGATGCATCGAGCTTTACCTAAACACTGAACTGTAATGGGGATGGAACCATGATGCTCCATGTAAGAAAGCATAGTTTCAGACTGTGCTTGTTCACTGCTCACACCCAGGTGCTACATATCAGTGATGTTCACAAGTATTTTTTTTTTCCAAATGAGAATTGAACCAGACATACGCCGGTTAGTGAGATTTGCCATTGGTGGAGCAGCTTTAGTTGGCTCCTTGGTGGTAGTTACTGTGTCCTCAGCATGTCAGTGTTTTACAAAGGGCGTGGATGAGCCATCATTTGATTCAGGTGTGTTGGACCAGGGAGAAAACTAAAGCATTCAAAGTACAATAATAAGGAACTCAGAAGTACTGAAACACAAGCACCTGTGACTCATAACACAGTAATGTTGTAATTTTTACAAGGCTACAGTTGACATGAACTGATTTATATGAGCCATTAGTAGCCCATAATTTACTAATATCACTGGCCAGTAATCAAGCACACAGTAGCAGTTGGTTGCTGACATAAACACTGTTAATAAGACCCAAGTCATGTCCCAAGATTTCTGAGCACTTCTAAGTCAAGTCCGAAGTATTTTATTTTTTCACGTGTTTCAAGTGGGAGTTTGAAACCTCAAATCTCTGCTACATATCTTTTAAAAAGTCTGCTAAACTTCTTTTGTGGAGAGCACAAGCAGCCTCAGAGTCAATGACTCCAAAAAGATCCAATAAGCTGACAAAGAAGGCCGGCTCTGTTCTGAGAATTGCTCTGGAGCCTCTAGAGATGATTGTTCCAAAATGAATGCTTCATAACATGAAGACCATAATGGAGAGCACTGACTATATTTTAATGAGACTGTATTCATCAGTAGATATATTTAATCAGAGGTTTTTTCATATATGAAACAGAACAATACAGGTTATGCTTCTTTCTTGCCCACAACCACCATTCACATTGACTCTTTAAAGAAGCTTGGATGGTATGAGTTATTTCATTTTCTTCTGAGATTTATAAAGTATTTTTGAATTGAACTAAATTAAAATAACCGTATGGTAATTTGCAATTTTATAGGTTTCAATGGGAACTGTTTTATAACTTTAAAACAGCGTGCAATCTGTTTGTTTAGAACAAACATGTGGCAGACCATGATTGACTGCTGAAGAGTTAGAGATATGTTATTGAAATGATTACATATACTGAATAATTAATTTATCTGACTGTGACCCTTTTGGCCCTTCATGCGGCTATATTTTTGCGGCTATATTTTTGCTTTTACAGCAAAGGCTTTGATTCTGGGTGAAACCGTGAGAAAACATTAGCGCAGGTGCTTCTAATAAATCTATACCTTACATTTGAGACGTATATCCACATGGTGAGTCGGTGGTCAAATTTCTTCTTTTAAGTTGCTGAAAAGAAGCCTTTTCATGTATTTTTTTTAACAAGGTTTATAATAATTAAAATACTTTTATATATCGTAAGCAAGAATGCCGTATTTTATAACATTTCTGTCTTAAAATTTCAGGTGACTATTTCATTTTCTTAAATATCATAAGGTTCCCAGCCAGCACTGACCATATTAGCTTATTGGCAGGTGTTTGTACATGTGAAGTATCACTGACCAGTTTTGACAGAAGTGTGAAATGGGTTTTATACCTCAAGGCCACTCGATAAACATGCAGAAAGTGTCGGCACAGGGAGAGGTGGATTACAGAAGATGAACTTCATATGAACCTGCAGTGTGAAAAATGTGCTAATGCTGCCTCCTGGTGAAGATTTGACAGCCGGTGCTACCGATACATATGATGAAATATTTAACACAGCATAGGCGTAAATATAACAAAAGGCTATTGTTGGGCTGACAAATTTGGGTCTAAGCAATTATAAATGTTTCAATATTTATTTGAAATTGTAAATCTGATCACGTATCGATAAGCTCACTGTGTCTGATCGGTTAAAACAACACAACCTTCTTGATTGAAAATAGATTTCTTAAGATTGAGCCTGGAGGCTGCAAAGCCAATTAGCAGCTCACAAGCAGAAAAAAAAGAAAAAAGAAATTTAAGATATTGTCACGGTCTGAGTTGTCCAGGTTTAATTAATTGATGGGTTTTTTATTGACAGTTTGGAGTCAGTGAGCCGCGTGGTGATGTCATTGTTGTCTTCATCATTAGCTTCTCACAATGAGCTTAATATTGACAGGTTAATAAAGGCGCAGGAAAAAAAACAATCTAAATTTCTGACAATTAAGCAGTTTTTTGGTTGTTTTTTTTGTCATTAAAGGATCAAAATATTTAATGAATTGCCCCGGGAATAAAGACTATGATAGTCATTTGTGTGATACATGTATTTTTGCTGCTAAATAAAAAAAAAATACACATTTGTTTCCAGGTGTTGTATCAGGCACAGCCAAAGATATTTTATTGTTCTCAGGCTTTTTTGTTCTTTTATGCAGCAGCTTCAAAGCACTGTGGATAGAAAGCCACAAGCTCTGTGGCATATGACAGATGAATATTTGATGTCCTTTAATGGATCTTTTTCTGTCAAGTACTGGAGAGCTGTCTGGTCGGCATTCGTTTTGGAAAACTTCCCCGATGAATTTTGTTGTTTGTCTGGTGAAGCTGCGCGGCAGCTGCTGCTGTTCCAGCCACGGAGATTCCCAAGAAGACAACTGGTGGAAATTCTGGCACTTCATGGTAGAACACAGTAGTTTTGTGTGCACACAGACAAACAAGCCCCCTAGCCCTTTCCTTGAACTTGTAATTTCTAAGGTCAATTGATCACCAAGCGCAGGCCTTGACTACATACTCACCAAAATATAAAGTAGATATTTTAATATTCATACGAGCTAGGTATGAAGTAATGTCACGTCTAATCCTGTTGAAGAGATTACAATCTCAGCACAAGAGAGATTAGACCTTGCTAGTCTTTCCAATTAAAAAAAGTGACATTGAGGCATTGCAGCTACACATTTGCTGGATGACCTCATCCTCCATACGGCACAATCTATAACTATCTAGCAGAGACGTCACTTAGAGTAATGTTTCACTCTTGGCCGGGCAGAGTAAAATGATCTTGTAATCAAAGTGTTTGGGAGTCTTAAGCATTTCGGATGAAGAATATGAGGGGAAGAAGGAGGAGCAGAGCAGGTTTAGCCCCGTGCTGGAATGTGGGATCTCCGATGGTGTCTTCTTGTCCAGAGCACCTGTTTTTATTGAATTTGCATGTTTCAGCCTGTCCCAACAGTTCCATTCTTTACATTTATTTGGTTTTGCAACCTAATATTGTAATAATATTCATAAATGACCATTGTCATAATCATCAATCATAATCAATATGTCAAACAAGCTCTGAAATATTTCTTTCCTGACCAGAGAATTTTGTATTTGAAGAAGCAATAAAAACCTGGATGCTATTCAATTAATAGTTTATTTACCATAAATCAGATTAGTCACATGTGTATTTCCTAATCTTTTCCTAAATTGTTCAAGAAACACAAAACAAAAACATAAAGAATAAAAAATAGCTAAATCTAACACTTAATGTACAGACTCTTGCTACAACCAAGGATAAGTGTTTTCTGAACAAGAAACTGATGTTCAAACTATCCTAAGTATTGCAAGCAGATTAAAGGTTTTAGTTTTCATCAAAAGTTATTGTGGTAGAATTAAAATAAAGAGATGTCTGACAGACCAACTCAAAGGTGGATACAATTGTGCTGTAGAAGGAACAGTTTACAATGATTTCATTTTTTATCAAAATCAAAAAAAAACTGTGGTGAATTTGTACTCACCTCTGATACCACTAAGTAAAAATCTAGCAAAATGTATTTCACCTTATCAGTAACTAGTCTACTTGTTCAGCTTTTTTATGAAGGTTTCAGAGGTTTGTTAGTCTTTGCGACAGATCAGCTCTGACTTTGTGGAGAATTTTATAGCAGGGTTAGATTATGTATTGATATCCAAAGATTTGAACAACTCACAGAGCTGTCTTTAATCTATTAAGATACAGTCAATGCAAGATTGCCTTAATCAGGGAAGCAACCAAGAGGTCGACTCTGGAGTTTTCCGCCAAGGAAAACAAAGGAATCACCTCAGATTACATCAAAAGTGAAGGTCTTTGCTGCTTTTGTTTAAAATGTCTTTATGGTAAAAGCCAATTTCCTGGTAATTTTTCTAAATTTCATCACATTACATTACCATGTCGCTGCCATGTATCTCTGAACACATTCACACCCTCATTCCAATCTGCCACTCATCCATCACATATTCAAGCATGCTATGATATCACCAGCGTGCAGCCCATCCCTGAGGCATCCTGCCATGACATCAGCGCCTGCTGCCAGGTGGGGGGTGTCCTCTCTCGCTCCTGTGACCCATTAACTCAGTCCTTCTTGTGGGTCACTGACCTCAGAATAGAAACCTTATCCTGGACCTTGAAACAGATGCAAGCTGAGTAGACACAGTAAAGCAAAGTAAGAGAAGGGAAGTGGAGTAGAGCAAAGTATGTGGTAATGGTCAGTTATTCTGCTTTCAGATATGGGGAGGGGGAGAATCACAGTCACACTGAGGTGTGAAGAGTCTGGGTGGGAACCAGAGGAACAAACAGATGACAGACCGTGGGTCTATGTGACAATGAAGGCCTAACTGTGAAGATGAGTCACACTACCGTGAGAAAAGGTTGGAGAATAAAAGGAAGAGTTGATGGAAATTAAGCTAAACAGCTGATGATAAGGGATCATGATGTGGTCCTTTGCAGTTAGGAAGAAGGTGTGATGTAAAACAAATATTTCAGAGAGCTCACATTCTTGAATATTCCTCAAAGGATGTTGGATAAAAAATAAATGGAAGGAACAAACTATTCTTTACTCGTTTTTCAAAGTTGCTCAAGCCCTTTCCACCATGTAATTCCTGGGGTAGATCTGAAGAACAAGAAAGGAAGGGATGAGCTCACTTTGGCAAAGTCGCAGATCAACTTTCTTTATGAATTGACAATTTCAATGAAATAAGATACAGTTACAGACAGCGGACTAAATTTTTTTTTGTGGTACAACATTTCTTTACAAAATCTTTATTTTTTTGTTTGTTGTGTTCTGTTGACATGGTCTGATAACTGCACTATAATTGTCAGAGACACTCAGAAACACGCAAATGTCACTGCTCCCAGGGAAAACACAAGATGACACCATCCTTTTGTCTCGGGGTATAAATCTGGTGATTTTGCTGCCATAAATCTGAGAATCTGTGTGTTGTTTGTTTGAAATTTCTCCCTGGCAATTTAAATAGACAGAAACCAGCAAGTGTTGTTATTGACTATAATATCAAGGTTATTTTACAGAAACCACTCCATTATTGACAGCAGATGAAAGCTTGCAGAAGATGATCAATGACTGTCAGACCTGCACAGGAAATATTGAGCTGCAGTTTCTGGCAAAGCATTTGTACGCCTTGAAACATTTTACATTTCATCACAACCACATACTTCAAAGTAGTTAGTCTTACATACTTACTGTGAATTATGGATATTTAAAGTGAAAGGAAATTTGTGCATAGTTTTCTAGAGTTATTGCAAATAAAATCTGCAAATGTGAGAAAAGTTCAAGAGGTGAAAGGACTTTTGCCATGCAATGTACTTCAAACTAGATATACATACACAGTTTACTATGAATAACAGCTCAAAGCTTACTTGAAGCAATAATCTGTACTTCAACTAAAATATACTTAAATTTATTATCAATATACTTTTCATTTGAAGGACAAAACTAACACTATAAGCTAAAAGCCAAAATTCCCAAATTTATATATGGGAATAATTAATACCAAATAAGCTTTTAAATAGGCCAAAGCACAATTTTAGTAAGAGTTATGTAGACTCATCTTATGAATGTTTGAACTTACAATAGAACTACACTTAACATAAAAGGATGCAAATAACAATGATATAAACATAACAAGACATTAGGAATATTTTTTTTCCAACATTTTTATTATACAAAATATAATTTTATATATCTTGTTGGAGGACAAGGCAAAGCTCAACCTTTCAGGGAGTGAAAGTGCTTTGAAAGGCAATGGAATGATTCTTATTTAGGAATCTGTGTTCACACTGTTACTGGTGGTATCATGGTGTGGGCCTGCTTTTTGACACTGTGAATCAGGGAGGCTTCAGTTACTGGTGGAACATTCAGCATTTTGAATTAGAATGACTTTGCAGGAAAATTAAAGTCTTTCACTTCCTTTCTAATGAAACGAGCGAGGAAGCTGTTCTATGAAAGAGTTGTTTAAGAAGAGAAATATAAAGCAAGTTTAGAGTTCAAATCCTAAATGTAATGCTGTATGAATCCTTTCAATAAGCGTTTCTTGTTTAAGTTGCTCTTTACAGAAGATGCCTGAACTCCAACAGGATATACAGGACTGACGAGCAACTAGTGGAAAATTACAAGTTCAGTTTCCTTTTTGCTTTCAAAGAAGAAACTGTCTGGCCTGACTCCTAGAAAAAGGAGTCAGGCCAGACACAATGTTTTTCTTCTCTTTTTTTTTACAAATGTTGATGATTTTGCTTAAAAAATGTTTTACTATTTTTGTTAGAACTTACATCTGACATAATTATGTTCTCTTGTTTTCTATCTTTGTTTCCAGCTCTAATGTATTTTGTGTTTTACAATGCAGATAAATGATTTTGATCTACTCATTGTTGCCACTGTATCTTGCAACAATGAAGCAGATAAATATGTAGTACTTACCCCTTACATTAATTTTCATTCGTCACTCTTTTGCCCTCTGGTAGTTGTGAAAAGGTGTACTTCTATTTAAATGCAATAGGGATGATGGCTTGATTGCCATGCAAACTACTAGTTTGTGTCGTTCCTTTGCTGCTGTCCTCTTTTTCAGGGACCCACATTGCCATCCCAGCTTGACTTTGTAGAGGTCTGTTTGTTAAACATGTTTTTTTCACTCTTGGCCATCTTCGCCCTGCAGGAGGCCAGGAGCTTCATGCTGAGCACTGGAGTATCCTGAGTCACCACATTAGCCCAACAAAAGAAGCAGATAAGGCGAAAGCTGGAAAAGGTAAAAATGTCTGGAACCCTGCTGAGTTACTGCCTCCCGTCTTCAAACCAATTTGAGACTGTAAATCACTTGCATTCAAATCGCTAATACCTGCGTAGACAGTACATACACCAACTTGATTAAGTACTTTTGGTAAAAAACCCAATAAAGTTAAATATTGTCAAAAAATATTTATGTAATATAATTCAAAACATGATACTTATATAGATTCATTACAAACACAGGAATATATACCAGGTGTATTTCAGCAAATTTTTGTCTTAAATTTAATATGAAGAGTAAACAATCAATTACTCTAAAAATTAAAATATAATTTAAAAACCAATTAAAATATTTTTTAAGAAAAATATTAAAAGGATTCCTCAAACATGCCTCACCAAATCAAAAAACAAAGCAACACTCTACATATATTTGTGATGAGAAACATAATATAAAGTTTAAAAAAGTAAATTTTAACATAATATTGCCCTTTAAAAATTTACTGCAAGTCCTCGGTAAGTTCTGGAACCAGTTTGTGAAAATGTCCCATGTGTCATGGCTGGAACTAGAGCGCCTGGAGACCAAAAGCAGAAATGGAATACAAACATTTTAATGAAGAACAAGGTCAACAGAAATGCTACAAAGGGGACAGGACATCCAACTGGGGTGAGGATAACAGAAGAATCCAATAGAAAAGCAGGGATCTTAAATACAGAGGTGTGATTAGTAACATGAAAACCAGGTGAGTGTAATCAGGGGAATATTGAAGAGCTAAGGGAGAATACAAAGCCGGGGGACTGAAGGAAGGACACTAATTAGCACAGATAACACACAGAGAAAGCTGAACTTGGACATAAAAGAATCTACATATCAAAAGGGAAATAAATCTAACACTAAAATAAGAGAATAAACCAAAATGCACAGAAGAACGAAGCCCCAAAAAGTAAGAAATTAAACACAAAGGAATGAACCGACATGGTAATACTCTAAAAACAGTAATGCACAACAGACGGATTAAGTGAATATGGCAAGATCTCACTAACAATAATAAACCCAAGAAGTGAGGGAAAACAAAAACATCTGTGGATCATGACACTAAGCCTGTTAAAATAACCAGAAACACTTGAAAGCTAATGCACTGAGAAATGAATCTTTATAATACAAGTTTTTTTGTTTTTGAACTAATCTGTTATTTAGAGATGCACATGCACCTAAATATGTGACATATAGGCTACAAGAGCATTTCAATGAATGAACTTTCAGACTAATAAAGCGTTCAATTATGTATGCAGGATTTATAATCTCCCTAGGAGACTGAAATAAATATTCAAAGAACAAAAGGAAGCCCTTTATAAAGCAATCTTCACTGAAGGGATTTATTTTTATTTATTTATTTTTTTGATCAAGCAGATGGAAGCAAACAGAACCAGACCCCTCATTGAGCTCAACTTTTATCCAGCAGAGATGAGAAGAATAAGAGTTGAGGTGGGAACAGATTGAAAACTTCACAACATATTTGTCTGGAGTGCGAAATCAATAATCCTGCTTTTATGTGAACTTCATGGGAAGGAACAGCTCAGAGACACTCGCATGTTCATTAGTGACTATACTTGTTCGTTCACTACAAAAGGGAAGAGAAAACACACTGATGCCTGGGGGGTGAAACGAGAGGAAAAACAGACAATAAAGATGTTTTTATTGAAGGATCATAGTGATGTACAGTATGTTTCTTTCCATATGGGAATTCCAACAAGAAATATGTATCAGTATATATATATATATATATATATATATA
>CAEGAF010170644.1:0-20018 GCA_903067075.1 Micropoecilia bifurca
AAAACTGATTAAAAGCACCAACTACACAATACCTGCTCTGGTTGGACACAGACTTAAAGTCGACAGCTGGACAAAATGAATCAAAAAAGTGGTGAGAAAACATGTTTCTTTTAATTGAAACAGTACAAACTGTAGCTTACATGCATTTGTAAAGTAAATAAAGTACCAAGTACAGAATAGTTTGATACCTTTTTAACCTTGACACTTAACATTTGAAGGAATCACTCAGCCTGATGACCTAATCACTCTCCCCGCAAATCAAGCAGTGAGTGAGCAAGGTGACAGTTGGATGTTATGATACTTGCAGATGAATATCGATATTTTTCTAGAAAAGAAAATATCGATATATATATATAGCAAATTCGATATTATTACATAGCCCTAATAAACCCACATGTTTGTGTATATATATATTAGGAACACGTGTAATCAGTGCCATGATCCCTGGATCATATATATATCTCCTCCTGTACTTTCTTTTCCTGCGCTGTGGGGAGGGCAGAGAGCTGAGGCAGATCAGAAACTGTGGGATGAACATGTGCTGAGGATGAGGAGGAGAGGCGCGAGATGAATGGAGGGTTACGTAACATAGCTCCATCCCAGGTCCACGCCCTTCGGCGTCCAGTGAAGCCCTGACATCCTTTAAAATATTTATAGACGAAGACGAAAAACAAAGTCGACTGATGAAAATAAGACGGGTTTGTGTGGCTCTGTGTGCGAATTAAAACCGGGCCTAAATGGGCCTGTTGCTGGTGGGAACTGTATTAGAGGCTCATATGCACCTGATCGGCGGGGCGGTTTTTCTAATTTAGGGAAATTGAAAATAAACCCGCAACTGTATCTAAAATGAACCTTCCGCTTGCTATTATCTCCGATCGCACGAAACCTTCACAGAGCTTAATAAAAACCGAGATATCCGCTGAAAGGCGGAAAAAAAAACCTGCCCGGGTTTTGCCTTCGAGGCGCTTCTCTTACGGCGTGCCGTGTATATTACAGCGGCGAGATGCCGTTCATTTTCACAGATCAGCTGAGCGCGAACAGAAAGCACCTACCTGTCCGGGGCAGAGTCAGTACGAGCTGTCAGATGAAACAATTGGAGCCGTGCAGAGCATGGAGATCATTATTTGATGGGCCGGACTGGCAGGAGATAACCGTCACTACAGCAGCGGCGGCTGCAGCTCGGCTGCTGAGGAGGAAACCAACGCGCTCTGACGGATAGCTGCTCTGACCAATCAGCGTGAACGCTGCTGCTCTTTCTGGCATTAGAAGTCACCGTGTCGACCAATCACGCCTTCCGTTGGGCTGTGTGGGACAACGCACTGATAACACAAATTCTTCCACTGACACACAGCATTTCTGTCACATAATGGGTGCTGGCAGGACTGAGCTGTCAGTGTATGTATCTTAATCAGCTGGTCTGTTTCCTGTTTGTCACATTTTAAGACATTTGTAAATATTATATGCAGTTTAACAGTCATCTATAAATATAAAATTTGATTCTTGTTCCTTACCCCTCTATATATGTGTAGATTATGGTTTTCTTATAGTGGCATCACCGTTAAGGTTTTTACATAACCCTGAACTTTACACATGCCATTGTTCCTGTTTCCACGTGCGGACGTCTCACCTGCAGCCGCTGTGATTGGTCTTTTTTTCACTGTTGCTTGGAAACTAACACCCACAACAACAAAGGTTAAATGGACACCAATTTTACTAATTCAAGTCAACTCATTCAGCTCTCTCGATAATACATGCTTAAAGTTACTGTATAACCTCAATGTATAAAATGCATTGAGGTTGTAACACGACATCCAGGCAGTGAATATCATTAAGTAAGCAAATCAAGCAATTTCTCTCCTTGGTTGCCGTGGTGAAATCACTTTTATGGTCTGCGATCTTCCTTGTTTTGCATTGAGTAACAACGCTTCCTTTGTTGCTGTCCCTCTCACTGACAAATCCCTATTGTTTCTGGATTTAAATAATACTCCACAGTGTATATTTCCTACACACTTGGTGTCCAGTGTGAACAGTGAACACATGTTCTTTCTGGTGCCTGTCCACCAGATGATCTAACTTTGGGGAATATGGGCTGCAAAACAAGTTTTGTCACCTCATGAGGCGTTGCTCTGGTTTGATGATGACCGTTTCTTTGAACACATTGCAGAGTGAAGGTTGGTGAAGTAACACAGCAAAACTAAACCCACTTCTGCAAACACACCATGTGAACACATATACTGTCAAACTCTTCAACAACTGAGTGAAATTAAATACGGTCTGAAACAGCAGGATTTTGCATTTTTTGTTTTTAAGTATGAATTTGTGTTGATATCATCATAAGAGGCACAGAAGTCGAGCTGATCAGTTGGTACTAGTAAACATCATAGCGGACAAGTAACAGCGACGCAGATTTTGAAGGTCTATTTTCGCTTCATCTCTGCAGCCATGTGGTCTAAGGAAACAAGTACTTGAAGAGAGAAATTGATTTGAAATATCAGAGCATTTTTAAACATGTCTTTTTTGTCAGTAGAAAAAAATGTGTAGGATGTTGTAGAACTAAACACATTACACATCAAAAAGGAAAAATTAAAATTGCTGCAGATGTAAAGAAACTGAAACAGCTTTTATTAAATGTAGCAAAATTATGCAAGATTGAATTTCATGGAACTGATCCAATTTTTGGGACAGGCGTGTCTCTGGCTGCAAGCCTGTGCTAAAACCTAACAGACGTAAACAAACCTATAAAACTCAGACTAGATTCCTCCTTACCATCCCAACACTGCTGATCGTGCCATTCAGGTTTTACCTCAATGTAAATAATACATTTAGTAATACGTGGTGTAAACACCTTTGCTTCACTAAGATCATAGAACTTTTTCAGAGACACATTCAGGTAACCACACAGTTCAGTAAACACACTGCGATTGACATATTAAACAAATAATCTGCCAGAAGTACTTAAAGTTAGCCTGGAGTTTAGCTTAGTTTGACTGAAGTTTACTTCAGCCATTGGGTGCTGAAAATCTGACCACTTTTGTTTTCCTAGTTCACTTTGTCCAACTTTAATAAATTCTCAGTCCGTCCGGTCAATTTTTTATAAAGTGGTGGAAAGTTAAAATTAATGATTATAAGATGCAACTCACCAGTAATTGCAAAGAAACAGAACTGTTTACATACAACTCTGTTTAGAATATTGATGTATGTATGTTTAAATCTTGATTACGAACATTTTTATGATATAACTTGTTTCATTGATGCAAATGTTCTTCTACACACATATTAAGTCTGACTATCAAGTCAAAATTAAGCGTGAAAGAAGGACAAAATTATTTGCTTCTAATTTTTTTGAAAATACAACAAAATAATTCCTTACGAAAAGTTTTTCTCTCCCTTTTTTGAGACAAATTAATTTAACTTTAATAACGTATGACGGCCACAGGGTGTCAGTATTGTCAAAGTCTTTACTAACAGTTAAGTAACAGTTTTCAGCTTTCATGAAGATGTTACACCAAGTCTGCTGTTCCAAGAAAGGTAGAAAATACAAAAATAAAATTTCATCCAAAATTTGTGAGGTCAAAGACAACAACAGTCCTGCACAAACCAAAATACTGGAATTGAATCTGGTTAGTTGAACCCTTGCATCGTACAGTCAGTTCAGATATACAGCATTATCAACAGTCTGGAAGAGTCTGTTAAGTTTTTCTTTTTGACATTGGTAAACATAACAACTAACTTGTTGTTTTTCTGAAAAAAAAAATACACAATAGTCAGCTGCCAAACAGAACTCCAGAAAAAAGAAAAAAGTAAAGTCAGACAAAATATAAAACTAACCAGAGAAGTCTAAAGCATAATTACAACCAGCATCATTCAGATCTTAGGAGGTTGTCAGACAGTTAGCTTATATCTCTCCTAAGAGCAGAAACAATTTAGTTCTCGGTTTCTTTTATGGCCTCCTTGTTCTTCCGCACCTCCTGAAGCTTCTTGTCCTGTTAAACATTTCAAAACAACAACAATCACGTTAGTTTGTAAGTTTTACACGGAATTACAGGTGAGAAGGAAGCAGATGCAGGGTCAGGATATGACCTTCTCCTTGAATTTCTCGTTGAGAGCTGCCATCCGGGCGGAGCGGTTCTCTTTGTTCGCCTCCATCTTCTGAGTGAGTTTCTCCTGCGCCTGCTTGCTGAAGTTGCAGCTTTCCTCAATGGCTTTCTGGATGACCTCCTTCTCGTGCTCTCGTTTCTCAGCCAAATGTTTCAGAACTTCGGCTTCCTGGCTCTAAACAGGAAGACAAGAGAAGCCCTTCCTCATAAGTCAACACAGTGTAATAGCCAAGTTTATTTGATGTACTATTAGCCGTTTGTGCTTTACCCTGCGTCTTCCCTCTGCAGCCTCCAATTTCTTCTTAATTTCATCAAGAGACATTTCCCTTTTCCTGTTGGGCGACAGCGGGAACTCCACTTTGGCATCAGGGGTCGAGGGCCTCAGGATGACCTCAAACGCCTGACCCGACGTGCGCTTGTTCAGCTCCTTCACTTGAATGTCTGTAAAGACAGGAATCTCATTAAATACTGGATTGTAGTCAAATAATAACCCATCTTTTTCAATCGCAAACGTCTACTTCAAATTTGGTTTTACTTTCTAAAACGACATATTATCAAAACTTTTTTTCAGTCAAACCGTATGAACTAATTTGCTTCGTTTTCCAAATTCGGATCTGACATCCAAACCGAAGGAAATAAGAGATATTTTAGAAAATGCTGGTCTTAAAAAAAATGCCACTAACAAGTGCATTCCAGTCGATTACACTTACCATCACAATTTGCCATTTTATGGAAAGATTGTCTTTTAACCTCCTGCAGAAGACAAAAAAAACCCCCTGAAAGTTAAAATCTTACAATTCATTTGGAGCTAAGCATTTGGGACAACACACATTTCACTTGAAATAAAGCTTAATCAGAAAGCTCCTATCTTACTGCAAGGCAAGCAAGCCTTTCTAACTTTGGACTCATATCTGCTACTATTCTGAGCTCAGTGCAGCACTTGTAATACCTAGGTTACTTTTAGTAATACTCAGAAGAATTCTTGGTGTTATTTATTTGTTACACCAATTATTTTATGCTATTTAGTTATAACATCCAAAATTACATTTGGGAATATTACAATCCACTGGTTTTCTTTTAAATGTTGCACAAAGTGACCAAGCTACCTGGTGATAGTGAGACCCTTGATCACTAGGTGATCGCAAGCAAATCATCAGACAACTCAAGTACTAATGTTAATAATTTGTATCGGGGAACTTTGTAGGTGAATGATGATGAAATATTCAACTAAAAATAAATATTTAGTTAATAACGTCTATTGGGACAAATACTTTGGAGATGCAGGTTTGAAAAGTTGCATGCATATTCCTGACAGCCTACTAAAATTTGTTTATGCATATTGTGTCACACCTTACAGTCGCTGCATAACATTAAACACCAGTCAAAACATGATCTCTACCTCCTTAATACCACAGGCTGTAGCTAAATGGTTGCATGCAGTTGCCCCGCAGAGAAAGCCAGGCTAAAAGCTGAGTCCCCACAGCTGGAAGCTGCACACTCATTTGTGCAAAAATGGCGGGGAGGGGCAACATAACTGCTGCACTAGTCTTTGTTGTGTTTACTTAAAAACGGAAGGTAAAAAAACAACTGGAGGCAGCATTTGCAATACCTAAAATAGGTAGATTTGAGACTGAAAATGGGATCATTCATAAGGCAACAAAAAAAATCTATTATTTGCACAAAATAGTGTAATTACATGTGTAAAAACATATTTCGAGCTTACATAACAGAGTAACAAAAACAACGTTTTTGTCAATTAGCTCATTTGTATGTGGTTAGATACTAGCAATCAATCACATAAAAAATGTTTTAAGCAATTTCCAAAATACTTTTTGTCATATCCTGAAAGGCTGCTGGTGAACAACGGCCATAACAGTTATTACCTAGTACCAAAAAGTGACTTTACCTACTCTGTTCAAAGCCCTAAACACTGAATAAAACAGCCAACAACGACCTTTACCGCAGCCGAAGCTTTCCTGGGCGCTCAGAGACTCAGAGAAAACAACTCAATGAGAGCATTTTGTTCTCACCGTCAAGTGCAGCTCGGCTTGCAGAGCGGACCTTTTGCTACCTTTGTGCCTCTATTCAAAGCGCCAACATCTGCACCTTCGCGCACAAACCGTCTGTGTTGTCAACGTCAGAATAGATAGGGGTGTCTCATTGGTCCAAATTAGCCAATCGCCGCGGCTGTTGCAAAGGCGAGCGCGCCAGCAGGAAGGTAGACATCCTGAAGAGAGAGGATAAAATGGCTCGAATATTTTTCTAAAAGTTAAACACAATCCTCCAACATTCAATAGTAAATAGAGAGTCGGTTATACTGGTTTATGTTTACACATAGTTGTTAAAGAAATTATGCCCTTAATCAAAGTAAGGTTTATCTTAGACTGGGCCATAGTGAATTAATTGTAGTATAAGTAACAAAATAGAAATATATTCCATGATATTAAAAAAATGATTGTAATTTGCTGATATAAGTGTATAAGGACTGCACAGTTGCACAATCAATAGTGCTGTGGTTTTGCAGCAAGAGTCTTGAGTTCAAATTGCAGCCCGGGAATCTTTCTGCATGAATTTCAATCATTTTCAATCATCATGAATTTAATGTGTGTTGTTTACAGGTAGTCCAGCTTTGATAGGAAAAAAAGAGATCAAAATCTAATGAAAATTCACATTTCCTAACCCCAACAACAAACCTTAAGAGGCTAAAAAAATCAACTTTTTTGCACTACATATGTCCTTTGCTACAGGAAAGGGAAAAAAATAGGAATATCCCTGAAATAGGTGATCAAAGTGCATGAGTGCATGAGAGGCGAGCTGGAATCTTGAATACTGCATTCCACAAACTACTAGCAATGTCAGCTGCAGCCAGCAAAGTGTATCTGCCACTGTCAAAGGGAAGAGGTGATTACAGAGGACTTGCAGTCAAGAGTGCAAATGCACAGGCACTGATACTGGGTGGTTGTGCACAACAACTGTTGCCATTGTTTGTACACTGTATTTTGCAATGACGGTTTGGATTCACTACCACCTCAGGCTGTACCTTTCTGTTGAATTTGCATATTCTTTGTGTTCATGTTTTTCTCCCTGTTGGCCCTTTGAGGGACTGACAAGGTGTACCCCTCCTCTTTCTCTCCCTCCAGTGCCCTTCCAACTCTAACCTGGACAAAGAGGGTTCCCTCTGAACCTCTCCAACAAACATCTAGAGAATAACCAAAGCCTGTCAGCTCAATTGTTATAATTCTCAGGGGGGTTGTGTAGGTACCTGACAGACTTGTCTTCGTTAGTATCACTGAGCAACAGACTCTGAGCTCCTGGGACGTTTAAGGAAAGGACAGATGGCCGGTTTCAGACTTGTTGTGTTCACACTCTCTTCTTAGTCTTACTTCAGCAGAAAAAAGACATGAACATCAGCTGTAAATATAGTACAGAACCCAATATGCTTACTGCAATATTTGCTGGTTTATTTTGTGTACAATTACAAATGTCAAATAAAATATTCCAAATGTTTACACATTTTAACAGCCTCGTGAAAACGTGTTTATTTTTAACTCTTTGGTGCAAAGCACTGATTGAAAATTGATTTATTCACTTCATGTTTGTGTCTGTGCAAGGATGAGATGGAACTGTACATGAAAACGGCCCCTTAAACCATTCAGACCACTGACACAATAGAGACACAATCAAAATGTATCACCCCGTGGCAATAACTCAAAAATAGTCCAAATCGTTTGGATGTATTTTTTATTTCTTTCCTTCTTACAGAAACTTTCTGTTTATATTACAGGGTTGTGGTGCATTTTTATTCAAAACAAAAACACATAAAACTTCTCATATTTCACAACAAGCTATTGAGATACATGGAAAAACCTCACAAAATGTTTCAATTTGGAAGTAGGCTACTATGCCCTTCTTTTAGCAACACGTCTTAATATGCTTTGGATCTACAAAGATTTACAGAGCCCTCTTGTTCACTGAAAAAAAAATCTCACAAACCAATTAAAAATATTTTAATACAAAAATGTGGGCTGTGTGAGAATCATGTTTAACATACTTAAACATGTTTTACTTTATTGTATTTTATTTTATTGAGCAGATGAAATATAAATTTGCAAGAAATGTATTTATAAATAAAAAATAGATAAACAAATACATTTTTCGGCCTTGCAGTACTTTTTTATCTTGACGATTTTGGCCCTTTTGGCGAAACCTTGGATACTATAGTGCTGGCTTATAACCCGTGAGCACTTTTATTTTGAAAAACAAGTAACTTCCGGTTAGTTTGTAGTTTTGTACAGGCAGTTCAGAGGAAGAAGGCACAACCCCAAACATTTCCACTCTTTAAGGTGAAGAAATGGGGGCCTGTATGGCTTTGTGCTCCTTCGCCAGCTGTGTGAGTATCTGTTTATGATAAAGTGTTATCTCACATTTTAAACAACAGCTTTTTGTACAAGTGTCTTCAAAATGGATTTGCGCTAACATGACCTATCTACCTGAAAGCTAAGGCTAACATTAATCGTCCACCTATAGTAATTAATTAGTAGGTTAAATCGTATGTTAGCCCTACTTTACTGCTCTGAAACATTCAGGCAGATTTTGCTTGAGAGGCTACGCGTCTGTTTGACTGAATAAGAGTCCAAACTGAGCGAAAACAGTTCAACATGTCTACCTGTACCTACACGTAACCTGACATTTAATGTCAGGTTACGTGCTGGCCAGTGGCTGGCCAGTGTAACGCGGCCAGCTGTATGCTAATGTATTTCTCTTAAATGAACAGCAACTAGTGGCCTTAGCTTAGCCAGTTTTTAAGAAGCTGGATAAGTGGATGGTTGAAATTGTGAAGGCCTTATTTGAACAGGATTAAATATGTGACAACAAGCCGAGAAGCTACTGCTGTCGAGTTTTGTTGGCCTACATTTACAGAAACATTCGCTGTGTTTTATTACGTCGATGTGAGTTTGAACTTGTGATGTGGTGGTAAATGACGATGTTTAATTATTTACTATTTCCAATAGAACACAACAGGTTTATGATATCTTCTTGACCTTGACCCGCATTACGCAGTTGCTGCTGAGGAATTTTATTCATTTTTTAATCATTATTATTTAAACCTTATTAGTGTTTTACCTTGTCTCCATTTATCTCCAGGCCTCATGTCTGTGTGGCTCGGCACCATGTCTCCTGTGTGGCTGCTGTCCATCCTCCAATAACTCCACAGTGACACGGCTGGTTTTCTCTTTCTTCCTGCTTCTGGGAACTATGGTGTCTGTCATCATGATCCTACCTGGAATGGAAACACAACTCCGCAAAGTGAGCTCCCACAGCCAACATGTTGTAATAAGCAAAAGAATATGACGATGGGGATTACACACTTTCATAAAGTGCATCATGTGTCAAATCGTACAAATATACAGCTCATGCTGTATAGATGACAGTGGATTTTGTTTTGGGATATCAGTAAAGGAGTCTTAGTTTATATGTGTGACACAGTTATCTGTTCCTTAGTCTGTCATATAATATCCCAGGGTTTCCCCTAGAAAACTTGCTAAGCCCGGTGGTCGGGGTGTCAAGGCGGTCCACCATGTTTTTGTATTAAAAGATGTTAAGTTGACAGGAAATACATAATAATTACACAGTTTTACTGTGTAATTATATGTTATGGGAAAATATTTCCAGTGAAATGCTATTTAAACCCACAACTAGTCAAAAGACAACAAATTTTCACTTCTGTTTAATCCAAAGTAAGTCAGCAGGTTCATCAGGGCTTCAGGGGCCCCATAAACGCTAATATTTTAAAACAGACCACAGATACATAAATGTAACATTTGTTTATTGAGATTATCAATGCTGTTATTTTATTCAAAGGTAAAAGGTAAACAAGCAACGTTTAGCCTGGCGGCGGGGCTAGTAAAGCATGGCGGGCTGCCAGGCTTATAATACACTGGGAGAAACCCTGATATCCTGGTAAAATAAAAAAAATCATTAAAGTTTGTGGCTGTGAAGTTAAAAAAATTTTAAGGGGTATGAATACTTCTGCACTTTCAGGTCTTGTATTTGTTTTGACGTTCCTAAATATAAAGATCTGTGTACTGAGAGAGGCAGTTTGTGCATCTGTGAGAAATTTTACTTCATGTGTTTAATTTTCCTTGTGTAGATTCCAGGATTTTGCCAGGGAGGAGCGACCATACTCGGTATCGAAAACCAGGCCAAGTGTGACGTTATTGTGGGGTACAAGTCTGTGTATCGCATGTGCTTCGCCATGGCCTGCTTCTTCTTTCTGTTCTCGGCCATAATGATTCGCGTCCGGAGCAGCAAAGACCCAAGAGCAGCGATTCAAAATGGGTGAGAGCCCTGTTGGCTTTTTCCTGGACACATCTGGTCACAGCTTCAGTACTTTTTTGTCGTCCTCATTGTGCAGTTGTAAATGACATTTTTCTTCTCCAGATTCTGGTTCTTCAAATTTCTGATACTAGTTGGGATCACAGTGGGAGCGTTTTTTATTCCGGATGCAGCATTTAATTCTGGTGAGGACTAATTTCTATATTTCCCGTTGATCATGTTTCCGAACTCGTAGGTTAAGGTTTAAAACCTGAATGGTAAACTTATGAGTCATTTTCCTTTGTCTTCCACAGTGTGGTTTTACTTTGGATTAATAGGATCCTTCATCTTCATTTTGATCCAGCTCATTCTCCTGATTGACTTCGCTCACTCGTGGAATAAGATCTGGGTTGAAAATGCTGAGGAAACCCAGAATAAATGCTGGTTTGCAGGTAAAGAATTTGGAAAACACAAAAACAACAAAAACCAAACAAAGTTTGGATCAAGCCTGGAAATCTGATATTTTAACGAACTGAATGTTGTGTGTTTAATGTAATCTTTGCTTGGATTGTGGGGTGCAGGTGGTTACCACGGCAACGGGTGTTCTTAAATGAGGAGGGAGAGAGGGTGGGAGTGGTTTTGAGTTGATCAGCCATTCGGGTTTTACCTGTTTACCTTTGCTATGGCTCATCACTCCTGTAGTTTCTGAACATTCAATAAACGACAAACTTGAACTAATGACCTTGTTCGTTCGTGACTATACGTCACAACAAACATCAAATATAGGACAAATAGGTCTAAGTTTTAACAAATTCTACCACAATATTTATGTGAAATTAAATTAATTATATCCCGACTTCAGAAGATTTATCTTTACTGGGCTCTTTGGTTCCTCTTATCAGTCTGTAGTTTCTCATATTTCAGTCATCAAACTAAAGTTCAGATCCACCATGACTGACTGACACCTGCTGGTTTGCAACCAGCTTCTGACCGAGAAACCAGTAAACTGCTCCCAGTGTCAGAATCTCACTGAGGAAGAAACTGGATTATGTTTTCTGTCACTTTATTATTTCTGCTATAACTGATGCAAAATAAGTCAATAGAGTTTAATTTGCAATTTTTGTGTCTTTCTGTCATGAGGTAGATCTCAGGCAACTGTTGAGAGAAAACGTAGATATTGCTCTCAAAAGGTTTGGGCATCCCTGGTCTAAAACATCTAAGCACAAAAGATGAACAATCTAATGTGCATATAAAAGTTGTAGTAGGAAGGTTCAATGTCTCTGTTGTGGCTTCTGACATATAGACAGTGCAAACAATAATGATGGAAACAAATATTGACTCAAGGCTAACCCAACAAGAAGAGTTGTTAGACTGAAATCTTCTAACATTATAAATAAATATGATAATTTCAATTGTATCTTCAGCTATTCAGCCTGATTTTTATGTGTTTTTTTTAAATTATCCACAAGGTCTTTAAATAAAAAAAATGATACCATGATAAATATTTCTCAACTTTTCCCAAATAAAATTGAATGTTGATCTTGTAGATTTTAGCTGTGTAGGATTTATGTCTCACATGTGGAAAATATTTAGATTTGATTAATCAGTCTTGATTTAATATATTTGTTTACTTCACTAAAGTGGTGCATAGACTGTTGAGAGCTACAGCGTCTCACTCCCAAATTAGACTTGTTTGTGCCTCACTTTGTTTCTCTTCATTTCAGGTCTCTTGTCCTTCACCGTCCTCCACTATGCACTGGCTTTCTCTGCTGTGGTGCTTTTCTACATTTACTACACGCAGCCAGACGACTGCACTGAACACAAAGTCTTCATCAGCCTCAACCTCATCTTCTGCCTCATCATTTCTGTTGTGTCCATCTTACCAAAGATACAGGTGAAGTTTCTCATGGTGTCTTGGATTGTAGGAGAGATCTGTTAACCGTCTATCTTGTGTTTTAAGATGAAAACCTTCATATCAAAGCAGTGAATTGCTAATGCTAACCACTTTGCATACTTTGGCCACTTTTAATGTTTGTGTTTTTGTCCTGTTTATTACAGGAAGCTCAGCCACACTCTGGTCTCCTCCAAGCGTCCCTCATTTCTCTTTACACCATGTATGTCACTTGGTCAGCGATGACCAACAATCCAAGTGAGTGGTAACCAAAGTCTCAATCCCTCCTCTTTCTTTTTTAATAAGTCATGTTAACGATCATTGTTTCCTACATGTGCTTGTTAACGTGCCGCAGCTTTTCAGTTACGATGGTGAGTTTTAAATGTAGCATAATGCCTGACCGCTAAACAGTTGTAGCTAATTTTAGTGGTTTTTTTGTGTGTGGTCTGTAGTTTGTCAGTGGAAAACAAGAATGTAGAGTCTTGTGATTAACTTAGTTCTCTGCATTCTTTCCAGATCTGCTGCAGGATATCCCACTGAAAATATTATTAATAATAATAATAATAATAATAATAATAATAATCAAACTTTAATTTTAGTTAAAAAATGTCTGTGGAGTAAAGTGGCAAATTAATGGAAGAGTAGAATAGTATCAACATATCATCTTTTGTCTATCAGTGAAGAAAGTCAGGAGTACCAAAGTGAGAGGCAAGTTGAAGAATGTAAATTTACTCATAAGTAAAACTATAAAGCAAAGTGAGAAAAAAGATTGTTCAGGGAATGTAAAGGAAATTCTACTGCATAATAAAAATAATTACTGCAGGTGTTAAAAATACCTTGCTCAGATTTAGAAAAATGATTTGGAAAAATGTGCAGGAGATTAGGATAATTTAGAAAAACGTGGATGTATTTTATGAAGTGCGGTGGATTTCTAACAGCTGCGTACGTTTATATTCTCTAGATCGGAAATGTAACCCGACCTTGTTGAGTCTCGTCTCGCACGCCAACACCACCACCATCCAACCAACTGCCAGCCCAGGACAGGTGCAGTGGTGGGATGCTCAGGGCATCGTTGGTTTGGTCATCTTCCTCTTCTGTACTCTCTACGCCAGGTAGACATGACTGGACCTCATTTTAATTTGTTTGCCATGATCAAACTTCATTGGGAGTCTGAAGGCCATAAATGCAAACAACATACTACGACGCTCATTAAAGCGCTGCTCCAACGTTAACTTAAGGCTTCTTTAAAGTAACAAACATATTTTTGTAAAGCTTCTTTCTTTAAACGTGAAAACGTCTGTATAACGGACATCTTGCTAGCAATTCTCCTTCATCAGGGAAAGATGCTCAATGGATCAGTATGCAGTTTGCAACTTCAAGCCACGTTGTTGTGTCTGATGGCCACAAGAGGGCAGTATAGATTAGTGTCCAATCTGCTTTAAAGCAAGGCTGCTTTAATTTAGCGGAAGTGAAACTTGCATTCAGTGATGCTTGTTGTGTCATAAATCTTACAACAGGTCTGATATGTCATCATTGTTCAAGTGATTTCTGATGAAAGGACTAAGGTGCTTCACCTTGCGTTGTTGGACATTTTAAACATAGTATTGTGAAGTGGAAAGACATTTAGACATTCAGCATGCTTTTATTAGCATGTAGTTATATTGAGCCCAGTTTGCAGTGACACCACTAAAACAAACTCCAGTCTGTGTATTGTCTCCCTTTGTGTAATTTAAGCTCAGTATAAATCCATCTGATCTCTGAAGAACTCGGAGGTTTTGTACAGAAAATTGATGGATAATCAGTATCATGAAGACCAAAGAATTCAGCAGTCAGGTCAGGAATTAAGAGGCTGATAAAGTTGGTCCATCTCAAAATAGTCCCATTAAAATATACTGGAGTTGGGCAAATATTAATATGTTCAAGGTGTATAGATACTTTATACACGTTATACCATATTACTCGGCTTTAGATGGCAGCCAGCCTCAAACTGATCATTTAATGATCAGATGGTTTATATGCCTTTTGAAGTCTTTAAAAACAAAAACATGTTTTACTTTACCGGTTTCATCCTCTTTTGCGTCCTTCAGTATCCGCTCATCCAGCAACGCTCAGGTGAACAAGCTGATGCAGACAGAGGAGGGCACAGGGTCCGGTGGCGAGGGAGTCGTGGGGGAGGACGGCTTGCGCAGGGCTGTCGACAACGAGGAGGAGAAAGTCACTTACAGCTACTCCTTTTTCCACTTCCACCTCTGCCTGGCCTCGCTCTACATCATGATGACGCTGACCAACTGGTACCAGTAAGTGTCGTTAGGTGGTCGAATGCGATGCAGTCAAGTGAAGCAAAGATGTGAAAATGTCGCAGTTAGCTATCGTTTTTGTATATTCTGCTGGATGGACATTTATGGATTGGGGTGAAATTTTAAGTCACAATCAAACCTAAATATTTTGAACCCATTCGGTTTAGCTTTAAGTTTTTCTCCATTCTGTGTGGAACCACCAGATGGCGCCTTACATCAACAGAAATGTCAGATTGAATATTTTTATTCATTTAAAAAGACTTTCACCCACCCCTGGACATTTTCCTCAAAAAAAGTTCCGATACAAGTGTAACATTCTGAGTTTATTAACTTGTGTGTCTTCTTGTGTGTGCCCTGTCAGACCAGACACCACCACACAAGCCATGCAGAGCACGATGCCAGCTGTGTGGGTGAAGATGTGCTCTAGCTGGCTGGGCCTCGGCCTCTACCTCTGGACCCTCATCGCCCCTCTTATCTTCCCTGACAGGGAATTCAACTAAGCACTCGATGTCCTTGACTTATTTGTCCTTCCTGCTTTCTCCTTGCACACTAAACAGTTTGAAGGATGCTAAAAAAAGGGTCTAAAAAGGGTGAAATGAAGACTTTGAAATATCATTTTTGTTTTTTTGGCGGTGGGGGAGGGGTTCACATTGTGTGTTTTTGTGTTATGTTTGAACGGTTCTGCTGGAAATAATCATGACAGAATTATGAAAGTTTATGCTGATTTACTGCTTGTATAATAATGTCTTTGGCTTTTTCTTAATGTGATGGGCAACCCTCTGTTCTTTTTCGTTTATATTCTAATGTCTCTCTGCACTCTTGTAAACACTCAGCAACAAGGCACTTTCGGTACCTCATAGATTCTCTATTAATAGCCTTTCCGATCAGACACCTGATTGGCCAGGTCTGGAAAACCCCTGATTATCTGTACTGCCTCACTGCAGAGGATGAAATAAGGGGAGCCCTGCTCAGGAGCCCCACAGCGAGGCGAGTGTGAGCGTTAGATAAGACTAATAAGCCACGCCCTGCAGATCATAACAGGGCTTCCCTGACGCTGCTCAGCTGTATGCATAGCCACGTCACTACATCTTAAGCTGCCGACCGAGCGCCGGTCTAATCTTAGCTCTTCCTTGTCTGCTCTAATTTGAGACTGTTTATTCCCGGTGCTAAGGTTTTCCTCCCCGTCTGACAGCATTCAGGCTCGGACAGCCACAGGCAACAATCTTTTACTTTTTTTATTGCAGTCTGTTGCAGCTGGGAAACTTTTATTGATCCTCAGCTAATCAGCACCATGCAGTGGGCAGAAAAAAATGGTCCCAGCAGCTGCAACATTAACTCTACATGACTTCTTTTTTTTGCTGTTGTTGTATACCAGTATAAATGCCATATGTTGGCCAAGAGACATGAGCAGAAATGTAAGCGTTTTAAATGTTGTACAAACAGAAGTAATGCATTTCAGAAGTGATTGAATTGCTGTTAAATTGTATTGACTTTCATATTGACTGGATGGTTGTAATGCTGATACAATAAATATGCATTATGTAGTTACCTCATTTATATGGAAAAGAGAATATTATCAGTATATTATGCACATGTCAAAAGCATTTTTTTTGTTCAGTCCCAAACATTTTATTCTTTTTTTATATATATATATATTTCAAAAAAGTCTTCATAAACATATGAAATGTTTTATTGTGAAATGAGTGATCTGTTTTTTTTCTTCTACAGTTTAACATTTCATCCCCCTTAAGGATGTTATTTTGGGTAATTTTCTGTTTCCAGTTCAGTTTTATAAAACTATCAAGTGCCTCTTTGTAGTCCCTGTATATCAGAAGGAAGATGTGCTAATATGCCTTACATGAACATTGTGGTGAGCCATTGCATGTCCTCAGGCACTGGTCTGTCATGTGATTTTAAACTTGTATGTAATGCATTGAAAATCACATCTAATAAAGGTACAGGTTTCTTTCAGTGAGGATAAAGTGTGTTTCTTGTTCCTTGTCTGATGAATCTCATAAAGACCCAATAACTTTGAGTAATATAGGAATGTTACATCATGTTCTGTTCTCCCAGAGGAGCATCGTGGACAGTACTAAGGTCATCTGAATACACACAAAGCATTTTGCTCCTTTTTAGATTTTTTAAAGCAGCTTTAACATTGTTCTCCCACCAGAACAATATGATTTTCTGGATTTGATATGTCTCTCACTGACAAGGTTTGACTAAATATAAATGATTTCTAGTTCTTAAGTTTTTAACAAAAGTTGTTACCAAGTGACCTGTCCTCCGCTGCTTCTTCGCTGCTTCTGAATCAGAGCCTTGGGTTGTAGAGTGTGCGAGGCGATTCCTTCATGCTTACATGGGAGACAGAATGTGTTGGGTTTTGGCTGCTCATGACTAAACCATGCCACATCCACTGGACTTGCACCCTCACACTGCTCCACCTCTCTCAGCCTATCAATTACATTCCTGGTTTTATCTGTTGTGTCACAGCTTAGTTGCGACCAAAACCTGATTTTATCTTTAATCCTAAGAGGCGATAAACGCTTTGCAGAAGATTACACAAAAGTGTGCTCTTACAGTTGATTAAGAAACAATTACAGTTCAACGACAGAAAGGGACACTTCTTCTAAAATACTAGCTGTATTTCAGCGCAAACACCTGTACCGGTTGGCCAAGTTTGTGACATACTTAAGTTGTGTTTGTGGTCATACAAAGTTTTTCCGAAGGGCCACAAATAGCCTGTATGCCAAACTTTGGGCACCCATGACCGCTGTAGCACTTTGCCTGGAACTGACCCTAAACACTCAGTGGATTTGGGTTTTTTTGTCTATGTTTGCTTTCATAAGAAGTGCTAAAAATATCCAACAGTTATTTGTTGTGTCGTTGCAGAACAAACATTTGTGGGGATCTGTGGAGCTCCAAGGTCAAAGGTGGTTTAATTTGCACCAAACTGGACTGAAAAAGTCCCCCGAATGTTAATGTAACATGAAGATGTTCATAATGCAAAGTAAATTTAATTGATTTTTTTCCCCTGAATTCCTTAAACATGCATCCAGATGATAATATTTTATTGTAGAAAACAAGATTCTGACAAAGCAATGATTCAGGATCTCTTTCTCTTGACACAGAAATATCAGTTTTTATTTCTTCTAAAAATGGAGAATGATTGAAGTCCCATTTTTTACCACGTTTAGAAGCACATAAAAATCTCAGCATGTTTCTAAATTTGAGTTGAATAAAAATCAAATCAAATGGTTAGAGACATGTGAATCTATATGATAGTCCTGTAATCTTTTTATTTCCTGTAGAAATCTACACCACTATAAGAAAAACAGCAGCACGTTTGTCTGCCACAGTCTCTTACAGCTTACAATCCATGCATTTTTGTTGCTTACATTTTTAATGTAAGCTAAAAAAAAAATAAAAACCCACAAGAAAAAATAGAACTGCAATAAAAATATCCGATACTTAACCTAAATGTGCATTGTGAGACGAAGACAAAAAAAATGGGGCAAACTACATGGCTGTGACCATGTTACACCATGATGAAACATGGTGGTGAAACATGTCTTCGTGCTTGTGAACTCAGATGCCCTTTTCAGACTGAGCAACGTGCCGCACAGCATGGCGATACATTCACCCACCAGACTCGCGTTGAAAAGAGGCCTGCTGAGTCTTGTGCGGCCTCCGTCTCTGCTCCCAGGCATCCGTAGCAAACCGGCTACCATTAAGATTTAATGCAGCTCCTCAGCAGGAGCAGACATGCAGTGTTTCTTTGAAATCTCGGTTGATTTTTTTATTTTTATTTTTTATCTTAATTGTTTTTAGCTCCTGGTTAGAATTTCAGAAGGATCCGACAGAGTTTCATAAGACTGAAGAACTCTGCCTGGAACTCGGGCGTCTGAAAAATGTGGCCCGCCCGAGAACGCAGCCAGCAGCGTCTGAGAACAAAATTAGCCGAGCATCATAAATCTCTCTTTCATTCCTCCCCGTTAACTTCAGGTACACAAACGCAAACTCAAACAGTTTTTATTTCTCTCCCAGAGATAGATTTAAGGTGCTCTCGGTCTTTGGCTGCTGGCTGCAGCGTCATAAATCCTGCCTTCGTTTCCTCTCATGTCCTCGGATGCAATTTGTCGCTGTAATAAGAGATCAGAGGCTGTAATGTGTCGATTATGAGCCACTTAGTGCGACTGTGCAGCCGCGCTTGGTTAGGCGTCCTGGGATTTTTAATTGCAGATTGACTAAGACAATTGTTATCACTTGCAGGGTTCGGTCTGACCTTAATCCCCGCTTTCATTTTCTCACATTAGCTGGTAAATGTCAGCGTTATCTGCATGTTGCATTTGTCAAGAATAAACCCCTCCTCTACAGTAAAACAGATAGATTACTGTAATATCTTTGTTTCTGACTTAATGCTGAGATAAATGAGCCGAAGCACTGCTGTGACGCTGCTCCTAGGTGCATGTCGTTTTGGGAAGGGAATGTGTTTCCCTGACCACACCGACTTGAAATGCCTGTCTGAGGTGTAATTAGGTTTAAAGAGTTGAAACCAGGCCCCATTAAATTATATTCTGCATGCAGGGGAGTTAATTGGGTTTGGGCCCTGCTGGCATATTGCATGTGCACTGGAAACATTCACCCAACATTAAGCCCCAATTAGGCTTTCCATGATGGGAAACTTGTTGCTGGATGATGGGATGCACAGATGCTGATGGTTGACAAGACCGATGGTGGAGTTTTTTTCTGCAGTAATAGTGACGTGGCAACAAGCTCATATTGTATACGTTTGCGTGAAGCCTGGCAAAAGTCTTCCTGCCTCTTGAAGTTTTTCACTTTGCAACCACAAACGTCAGTGGTCTTAAGTGGGTGTCTGTGATAGGCAAATGTGGAGTTAGAAAAAACAATGATGCGGAAGGATGTTCGTATGATTAAAGTGAACATCCTCAGTCTGAAGTCTTTTGCCTCCTCTAACAGGGTTTCTTCCAGGATTGCTCTATATTTTGGTCCACCTTTCTTCCCATCAACTCTGACTCGCTTCCCAGTCTTTCCTGAGGAAAAGTGGAAAGCCACCACAACCATGTTTAACACATGGCATGGTGTTTCAGAAAATCTGTTTTATTCTTATCTGACCAGACTCTTTCTTCCACATGTTTGGGGCAAAGTGAGAAGCAGAACTTTCAATGATATAATAATAATTCCCTTCCCACCCTCTGCGGGTTTCATCCTCTGAGCTCGGGTCCTCTACCAGAGGCCTGGGAGCTTGAGTGTTCTGCGCAGTATCTTGGCTGTGCCTAGTACTGCACATTTCTGGACTGAGATGTCTGATGTTGTTCCTGATCTGTTTTAGCCACTGCTCCAGTTTGGGGGTTTCTGCCCCGAGGGCCCCGATGACCACAGGCACCACTGTGGTCT
>CAEGAF010170648.1:0-16058 GCA_903067075.1 Micropoecilia bifurca
AACCTACACCTTGGGTCTTGTCTGGTGTGGTAGATCTGAGCCTCTATTGCTCTGGTGTTTAGGGCCTGTTCCTGTACAGCCAGGATGAGAGCCTCCTGGCTCTCATCCTGGCCCATATATATTAGCTTACAAATATAAAAATGTAATAATGATTTTTTTTTCCCATTAAGTATAATTGATTACATGGTTTAAAAAATTAAATAATTATCGTTAAAAATAATTATCTATTTATTGGACACTTATATATAAATTAATTTTATGGCATAGTTAAATGTGTAAATATTTACACAAAAGCTTAATCATGTTTTGAATTCTAGCACTTGGATAAAATCCATCTCTGTAAATTTGGATATAGTGAGCCTATGGCGTATGTAGCGTAGCAACATCTATGAATTGTATTATGACCAAATTTGGGTGAACGTTTGGCTTTAAAACGATAATATCCTACTTTCCCCCGTCTTACAAACACACCGCTCTTGTTTGATGACTGTCTTGTACCCACAATGCTTTGCGAAGGAGCATGGTTGACTTTCGGCTAGGAGTGTCATTCCTGTGAGGATGAATGCGCCGTGTCTGTGCTAGAGCAGCTGATATTTACTAAATCACCAGATGTCCAACGGTGTGAAGTAACCTTCTGTACTATTATTATTATTATGCCGCAATAATTTCATCGAGTGGAATCGGAAAACTTCGTCAAAATCCGGTAAGTGGTCGTCACTGTTAGCGAAGGCTAACAGAACTAGCCACCCTGTCAGCAGCAGTGACATGAATGTAAAGCAGCAGGTTTGAGTTAAAATGCAGTCTGGCCTTTTATTGGTCCCATTGGCGCAGCGAGGGCTTGGTGGCTGGAGTCCAGGCCGGTGATTTTACTGGGATTTCAGGGATTTGTTTGATGTACAGAAGAAGCTAACTAACTTCGGCCTAAGCTAACACCAGCCAATACATATTCAGTTCTTTTAATGTTTCTGTACTTCCATTGTTATTCGGTTGTTTTATCTTTGTGATTAATTTAACTGTATCAGTTTGATCTTACTTACCCAGCAATCGCAGGCTAATTAAGGATAGATTTAATACGTTAGCTTGTTTTTAATAAAGCTTTATTTCAAAGGCTACCTGTCAAAGAGTAATAGTGCGGCAAAGTTTCTATAGATGCTCTGATCAAATAACCTGCGCATTATTTAAAGCTCTGACTTGTCGATATCGTCTTTGGATTCAGATTTTTCTTCAAGATTTACACATAATTTACTTTTTTAATTTCTGGATGAAAGCATTAACACTTCAATAAGATTAGAAGTGGTGGGTAACAAGATAAATGGACAATAATATTACGTTACAGCGCTATCTCTCTATTGCTGCTTAAAATCTGAGTTGGTATTTTTTTCAGTGGCCGTTGTCCTCGTCCATAAATGTAAAACTGAAGGAATTCAGTACAACTATAAATTGACAGGTGGAAAGAAGAAACGGGAATTACCCAGATAAATGTGACCATGTAGCTTTTTAAAACCGTTACAGCCGTTTATAGTGCACTTCACTCTGCAACATTACTCTGACAATATAAATGTGCAAAAACAGCAATTAAGATTGGAAGAGTATCAAATCATGGCAGCTGTCACCAGAAGTGCCACAATAGCTGCCATTTGAACCTGTCGTCTCTGTAACCCTGTGTTTCCTAAACCTGTTGTTTCCTGTAACGACAGCTCCCTCTGGTGGTAGACCAAAGCCAAGATGGCAGGAGTTGGAGCCAAGCGCGAGGGACCACAGTTCATCAGCGAAGTTTCGGTGAGGGGCAACGCCGCTGTGCTGGACTACTGCCGCACCTCGGTTTCGGCTCTGTCGGGGGCGACGGCCGGCATCCTCGGGCTGACGGGACTGTATGGGTTTGTTTTCTATTTCCTCTCGTCCTTCCTGCTCTCCCTGCTGCTCATCCTCAAGGCCGGACGGCGGTGGAACAAGTGCTTCAAATCGCGGCGGCTGCTCTTCACCGGAGGCCTGGTCGGAGGGCTTTTCACCTACGTCCTGTTCTGGACTTTCCTATACGGGATGGTGCATGTTTACTGAGACGACCGCCCACAATCTGCCCTGAAATGTTTCGATATGAAGCTATGTAAATCATTAGGTTTGTCTATCCTGCAGCTGTTCGTAGCTCAACCCTGTAGTGAAAGACTTTATATTTCTGTCCTGAGTAGATGGTTTAATTGAGGAAGTGTCAGTTTTACTGTAGGTAGCATTATTTGTCCTTCTTCTACTACAGGTACCAGTAACATGACCACAATGATTAATAGCTTAGCTTGTAAAATCCTAGTAAAGTGTGATAACATTTTCATGTAAAACGTGGTTAATATTGCAACTGATTGGAATAAAAACCTCTGTACAGATTGCTTTGCATTAATCTCTTAATGAGTCAGTAAATCAACATAACATTATGTAGAACAGACTGAAAAAAACTCAGCATCCATTCAAACACAGCAGACGGCTTCATGTACATGATCAAAACACGTTGTGGCCACTGGCTGGAAATCAATTGCACATAAAAAGCAGCAGTATTAACGGTTCATAAATCATTTTCACTAAATAGTGTCCAACAGGAAGACGCTTTTTTTCATATGGTTTCCAAAAGCATCTTTGACGCATCTGTTACAAATCATGTCATCGTATCCTGCTGACCTTTTCTATTTCATATCTTCCTTTCAAAAGTTTTCACATTTTACTCAAATGGATTAGTTTTAAGAAAAACTTAAAAGATGTTCACAAGGGTCATTGTAACAAATTGCAATCTTCATCGAAAAAGAAAAGTCCAGCAGAAAATAATGAGGTTTGTACACTGGATTATTGTAGAGTAAGAAAAAATCTGGAAAAAATTGAGTTTCAAAAGTCAAAAATGTTTAACTTTTGAAACTCAAGTTGCTTTTTAATTATTAAAGTAATTTCCATTTTATTTTGGTAATATTTTTCAAAATGCAAGTTTTTTCTATCTGCAATGGCCCTAACATCCCATAGTGAATTTGCCCTTAGTAAGACCAGTGATGTAAATCAAAGTATTTCAATTTTTGTGAAATGGCTACCAAAGGAAGTGTTGACTTAACAAAGATGTTTACTTTACAGGTAAACATCTGACAGTCACATTATTGACACAAATAAACATTTGATATGAGGTTGGGTGCTTGCATCATGGGACTGCCAGGCCTTTGGAGAACACAGATTGTAACGGTGGCGCAATTTGTCATGCAACTTTACAAACAGGCCCTTTAATGTCGCCCCTCTGGTACCATCTCCATTCTCAGTCATTTTCAAACCCTGGGCCCTCACTGGTCTGCCTCACATCTGCGTGTTTAGCGATTCTTGTCGGTGACTACGGCTTGATAAACATTCAACTCTGACAAAGATTTAGTTTAACTCATTGAACATAACGACCCCTCCTCCTCCTGTGATTGCCTGGTCCTTCGCTCGTGCTGCAGAGCATTTGAGATTTCCTTCCTTCAACACATCATCAGTCAGGGACCGGGCCAGCAGCAGACGTCAGTCTGACACTGGGATTCGCCTTCCGCAGCGTTAAAGAGACGTCTGCAGTCCAGTAGTCTTCAGTTGCCCGCCATGCTAGTTGTGCGAAGAGAAACTGATATGATGCTTTGGCGCCGCGCCTTCTTTGGACTGGACAGCTGAGTATCGCTGCCCCGTGTTGCGTGGAACGGTGGGACCCCGTTTCGCTGCGTGGCTCTCCTCAGGAGCTGACGTCTCCAACGGTAGTTCAGTTTCCTCCAGCTTTTTGATAGAGTTGGCTGCATCTTTGTCCACGCCAGCTTTTCTGGATCTCTTATCCCGGTTGCTTGCTTTATCGTCCTTCTGTTTATTTTTCTCTTTTCTGTAAAAAAAATAAATAAATAGAAAAGCTTGCATGGAGGAAATAAAAAGGGGGAAAACAATGTTGTGCCATTGAGCCATACTTAAAGTTGATTATTTCAAATTTCCTCTGTCGGTAGAAGGAGCTTGTGTTCATCATGTAGAGAAGTATCATATCACACACAAAGGCTCCCTGCAAGACAAACATAAGACCCGAACTCTCAAAACCACCGCAGGATACTCATTTCTCTTCTGAAATTGTAAAGCAATGCCCTGCAGAACTATTCGTATTGCTTTTACTTTGTCACATAACCACAGATTTCAATGTACTTTGAGATTTTAAAACCATAAACCAACACAATGTATTGCATCATTGTGAAGTGGAACTGGAATCATACATGTTTTGAAACTGGTGTTCCAGCAAACTTTTCAAAAGTGCAGAGGTTGTGAGCTGACTGGGACTCTGATGCAGGATCTCATCATAGATTTCTAAGTTTCTAATTTCAAGAAACTTAGAAATCTTAACTGAAATGCACAAACCGCATTTGTTTCCTTAACTACATATTAGTAGACTACAAAATTTAAGTGCTCTATGTTCTATTGTGTTTTTCTTAAATTCTACAGTTTTGATTTGTAATTTGTCACTTTCTGGAGTATTTTGACTGGTTAGTTGTGATTGGTCCTTTTTCATCAAAGGAATATGCTGATTGGATGAAAACAACTGGCCATTTATTGGTGGAGTGGTTACTCATAATTTTCAGTTGCTTATATATTGATGTATTTTGGAAGACATCAATTTCACACCATTTTGGCCTTATTGGTGTTCCATATGTGAGGAGCAGAAACGTTGAGGCAGAGCGTGTGTCAGATGCGAATTTAACAATAAAGTGTAAGGAACCTAACACTACTAATTATTGTTTACAAAGATTATGTACTGACATCAGTTACACTGCAAACCCAGATTGCTGACATGAAGACAAAGCCACAGAGCTGACACTGAATCTGCCGACAGCCGTGGAGATGGATGAGGCTAAACACGTCTTTCCTAAGAAAAGAAAACCTGAAAGTATGTTTGGCACAGGATGCAAAAGAACTCCAGGCTTCACTAAAATATGAAGCATCATTTTCTGCCCCCTTTACATCATGCATTAATTGGTGTTGGTCCATCACATAAAATCCTAATTAAAGTTTGAAAGTGTATCATGCAAAGAAGCTCAAAGTGTCTAAATATATTTGCGATTCACTGCATATTTTAATAAATTACTTACGATACCCATCAGAGCAACACCTGAGCCAATCGCAATTATTGTAGGAATGATGTTGAATTTCCCAGCCTGCAAAACGTCAAAACATTTATTTTATTTGTAGAATCACACAAAGCAGGTAAATTATGTACAGAACAAATCAGTGTTTTGTTTTTTTTCCTTTAAATATTTCCAATGTTGTTACGAATGGATTACTTGGGGAGCAGTAGCTCATTAAAATGAGATACAAAGCTTGTTCAAAACAAAACAAAACGTAAAGCTTGTTTGAAGAGATTTATACCACTAATGCCAAAAATATTTTCTAGTTTCTATTACATCATATTAAACTGATGTAGATTTGAACACAGCAGCAGGTTTGGCCACTAAATAGCAAGATTTCAGCTGGTTTCTTTGCTTTCTATGCCTTTCTGCACATTAATTTCTTCATATGTTTAACACTGACATGTTGGCGACATTTAGTGTGAATTTTACATCAACGGTTTCACTAGACATCGAAACTGGCAAAACGCTGACATGTTCAACACTTCTTTTACCCGCTGTAGTTTCCTTGTGAGCTGCTTTTTACCTTCCCATTGATCATGATGTCAAATCGAATCCCATACACTTTGTACAGTGTGCGAAAAGTTTCACCATTTTGATCTTTGTAATACCTCGCATGTCTGGAGGAGAAAAGGAAAACAGTTCAGGTTAACCAAATATGTAAAAGAAAAAAGGAAAAAAAGGAGAAAGTTAAGCAGAAGCATCGTACCTGAAGTTGTATCCTGATGTGATGGAGTTGTTTAAGTTCATGTCCAAACGGGAGAAGCTGTACTGTGGATTACACTCTGACGAGTCCTTATCCAGGTCGCAGTTCCACTCGATGAGGATACCGACAGAGCCGCCCTGTCGAACACACACAGTGAGCCCAAGATGAGACAGTATCTATGGAAAACAAAGTGACAGGCCTCACATCGAGCATCATAAATCAAGAATGTCAGAGTTAACGCCCGACGAGTTGCGTTACTTGACTTCATTTGGGTTTACTCAACTTAAGCTTTTTTTTGTCTGCCACTTCCTAATTAGGGAAGGTAATTTTATTTATGCGGCACGTTTTCAGCAACAAGGTAGCTCAAAGTGATTTACATGAATTAGAAGAAAGTACAACAACAACAAAAAGAGCAAAAGAAAAAAAAAGTATAAAACTACCTACTGGTTCCCCATGTTTAAGAATAGGTGGTCTGTAATTTATAAACTAGTAGGGCTTTCTCTGGATCCTTAATCAGATAAAACTAGATGGTACTTTCTAAGTTTGATCTAGACTTGTATACCAACAGGGGTTTCAACAGGTGGCTTCTGAAAGCTAATTTTTTTTTTACTGGATTTTATTTATGGGTAACCAAGTAAAAGGAGTGAAGACAAATGCAGCATTTTGACATTTTAACCAAGCATTTCAACAGCAACAGATGACATCCTGTAACCGGTTCAGATCTACTAAAGGAATGCTTTGGTATTGAATGTTAGGCAATAAAATGTTAATCCAATTATTTTCTTAAATAAAAAAGTTATTTATTTGCATCTTTTAGTGTATTTGTAATATTTTATTAAAAAGAAAAAGATCTTGCATGGTTAAAAAAAATGTTATGTAATGTTTTCATTTCTTAATTCGATTAATTGCATAATTAGTTGCAGTCAGAAACAAGAAAAATTATTTAAAAAAATAGAAAAACCACCACCAATGCTAACCTCATGATAGTCCCTCATCTGTTGTTTTCTGACATTCAAATTTCTCTCCGTCGCTCAACATGAACCCATCGTTAACAAGATGTTGAACCCAACAGTTGTTTTAGTTTGTATATCTTACATAAAATCCAGGCGTTATGAACGCCGCGAGAAAAATCAAGTGAAACCAGTTGCTTCTCTCTACCTTGACAGCCATCTCCTGGAAGTCATGGCCTGTTCTGCTGACCAGATCTCTGAGGCGGAAGATGGGGCAGTAGGAATGGCTCTCTGTATCATGGAAGCATCTCTTTAGGTAGCCCTCTTCAGATGTTTCAAGGACATTTGACCTACGAAGGGGACAAAAAAAGAAGCAAAAACGGACCAATCTTTCAGAAGACGTATCACATTTAAAGCAGCAGTATTCTGTATTATCCAGGCATATAGTAACCATTTTACAACACAATTGAGTAACTATGTTACATTAAGTTCTTATATATATATATCTCAAATATGACTTAAAAGGAATTTGACTTCGTAACTTAACACCTTAAAATTGGGACTCTGTTGCTTTAAAAACTCCTGCCCTTTCTGAAACTCCCCCTTCATGAAGTCAGCACAACATGGTTCCTCTATTAACCTTTTAACATTTTTACCAGCACCACACTGAGAAGTAGCTCATATAACGAGCTGAGCAGATGCGCTGTTCCATCAGGTGTTTGCCAATTGCTCCTGGCTAGTCTGAAGGAGCCGAGTGACAGCGTTGTGGGGGAAGGAGGAGCTTCTGAGGAGGAGCTTTGACCTCAAAAGCTCAGGTGAAATCAAGTATTTCTCAAACACGCATGAAAGAATCAAAGCAACAGTGCAGTTATGTTTTTGATAAGGGAATAACATTAAAACATGATGTAAATCTAAAAACAAAAGTCAGTTTTACATAACAGTGCCCCTTTAGAGGCTCAACAATTTTATTGTCTGATGCAATGTTTCCCTCCTTCAGAGAGCTGCAGAGAGACTTGTTGTGTCAGCGTGTTGTTAAAAACTGAACAATAGATGCAATCTGATTTATGTGAACTACTAACTGAATGCCACTGCTATGAGAGGCTGCATCTCAAAGACATCTGACCTCTACTGTAAACTTTTAAAAAGTGGAGAACTCGTAATATTTCTTATTTAAGACCTGCTGTAACCTGAACTCCTGCTCCTGTAGCAGCACACAAGATTCCCGGTGTAACCGAACGTGTCTCACTGTCAGAGGGGTGTTGTGTTGCCAGCCATTTTTAGTGGCAGTCATCAAGTGGCATCAAATTACTCCTCTATTGCGCTAATGTGTCGGCATGCTGCAGTTAAAGAAGCACGAGGAAGACGTATGTGTAATCAGACGGAGCCCCTGATTGATGAATTAGGAACGATGTCCAGCAGCGGTCCACTCTCTCCTGCGGGACGCAGGACGGCGAGTGGCACCGGTCCCGCTCTCTGGGCAAACCCCCGTCTGATCCGACATCCGTCCAAACCCAGGGCTGCTGTCAAGGACGTCTCAGATGACTGTTTCACTGTCTCGCTGAGAGCAATGCACACGCCCGTATAAATAGACGACTCGGCACCCTAAAGCTATTTAAGGCAGCCATTGAAATATGTATAGCCCCCCCACCTCACTCTACGCCGTGATGCTTTCAAAACCGCAGGCACAGGAGCCGTCAGCGGCCACTTATAGCTACTTACTTTGAGAATTCAAACTTGGGGAACCGGATGAAGTTCTTGATGTAGATGGTGAAGTTTTCTGCTTCGCTCAGTAATGGCTCTCTGTGGTAAAAAATAAAATAAAATGAAATAAAATATAAAGACAGGGAGGCTTTTTAGAAATAATAGCTCTGCTAGGACTGGGACAGATGATTTAAAAATAGAATCTCAGACTTTTCATATCAAATCATTTTTCTCTCCCCTCTTCTCTTCTTCAATTAAGAAAAATTACAAATGATAATTGCTTTTATTGATATCATTGCTTCTTTTGGTTAGACTTTGAAATCAAAGTCCAACCAAATACAAGATGTAAAATGTGCTTCTACAACAATATTACAGAAACCCAATGAGTTCATTGATGGAAAAAAAACAAAAATCCAGATTTTTCAAGAATGAAATCTTGGTGAACAGAAACTTTGGTTAATCAATAAAATCTATTCATCACCCAGCCCTAAGATCTGCTGTATATCAGAGGAATATTTAGTTCAGTTTTGTATGAGTTAGCGTTAACATACAGTGGGAGGAGGATTCTTACGTTGGCGTCTGGCTGTATTCAATGGGACACCAAGCGTGAATCTCACAGGTCCCTGTGCTGTTCAAACACAAGCCTGTCTTTATTCCTAAAACAGACAACATCACTTTATTAACCTCTGTAAAGTAGCAAAACAAGCTGATGGCAATATTTCACTCTTGAAAGGAATATACTCCCAAGTCAAAATTTTTGCAGTACTGTGTGTAGCTACTAATGCTTTAATGAAGTGGTGAGCAGTTTATTGTTGAAATATTCACTAATGTTTTATATGCACAGCGGCCATCTTGAATCCAAACCCTAGACTGGTTGTGAAGCGCCGACTTTCCAAGCTGGAATTAAAACATCAGCTGACCACTGATTTCATTCCCCCCCCATCACTGAACACAGAAATTCTAACTCCAGGCTATAAATTTAATTCAGTATTTCACATAAAACGATTGTTTCTAGTCAACATTTTCACATATTCATGTAGAAAATGGATCCACGTTAAATACATCTGCTTTTTCAAATAAAAAAAGAGTTTTTTCTTGACACATTTTTAAAATTATATAAGTTTAAATGATCACTTGTTGCTTTCTGGAACCTTGGATAAATTGTGCTGTGTTAGTAATGTGGCCTCATTTTTTTTAATACTAAAAGAGGACTACATCTAAATGCTTCTGTTACTGAAGCATAAAAAATTGTGACATGGTAAATTTTAAAAAAATTACACTTATAACTCATTTGATATTTTTATGGTGCGTAGATTTTCTTTTGCACAATTTACAACAATATATCCGTCATTCCGTATGTGTGTGGTACCCTAATTTTGGTTTCAAATACCATACAAGCACCAGTATTTCTAATATTATAAATTAATGAATACCAAGCACTTTTATAAGATATCTTGCCTTAACTCGAAAATCTACTTCCTATTTACGTTAACGTTTCTGGCACTTTTTCAGATTTGTATTTCTGATGTTTCTAAGAAACTCCCCAATGAATGACTCCTACCATGTCCAGCTGTCACACTTTCCCCCTCAGGGCAGTCGTCATCGCTTTGACATCGTCCATCTGGTACCTTAAAGCTCTGCAGGAGGAACAGTAAAACTTTTCACAATGGCATAGCTACATTTAAAAAACAAAAATCTCAGTATAGGTACTCACCTCAGCACAGAAGCCCAGCCTCTGATTAGGGGTCTCAATGTAATTTGTTACTACAAAAAACACCTGCTCACCCTGCAGAATTCAATTAGGTTTAGAAGAAGAAAGTAAAAGGTTAAGCACATTACATTGTTCAATACTGTTCAGTCAGACATTGAGGCTAATGCCACATGGCAAAAAAGACACTTCTCATTAGCAGCAGACAGAAGGAACATTTTTGCAAGTTCAAGTTGCAACCACTGACTTTAATGCATTTTATTACATGACTAACTAAAATTATTCTTGGTATCACACAGTAAAATAGAAGGAAAATGACACAGGTTTCAACATTTAGTAACAAAATGTATGTGCGCATTTTTATTCAGCCCCCTTTAATCTGATGCCCCTAAATAGTCTAACCCTTCACATGCCACCTAAATAGTCAATAAAGTTCCCCTTTGTGTAATTTTATCTCAGTATAAATGCAGCGGTTTTCTGAAGGCCCTACGACACATGTGTGTCGCCCAGGAACCAAATTTGGCCCGCAGTAGCTTTTTATGTGGCTCTGAAGACTCCTAATGACATCAACAACTACCTCCAGTTTTTCACAAATTTTCAAAATTCACAGAAAATTCACGCAAAATCAACAGATCCTCACATTTTTTTTTATTTTATTTTACTGACATTTTTTCCTCAAAATTGTCCAAAAACATTGAGTTTAAGTGACTGGTCCCTCAGTTTTACTTGATGTCAAGTTGTAGTCTGTGACTGAGAGGGTGATTAATAAAAAGTCACATTTAACATCATACACTTGCGCAAATATTGTAAAACTTCCTTATAAATATTTCTAAATTAGCACCACCAAATTGGTGATTTTAATTACAAACAAAAATCAAAGAATCCTGGATTGACAGATCAGTGTGAAAATATGTTCAGTATTATTTAAAGTAGAAACAAACAGGAATGTATTGATATTTTTTCAATTTAATCAATAAATTGGTTATTTTATCAATATATTCTGGCACAACTGGCCCTTTAAGAATATTCAGATTTTTGACCTGGCCCAATATGAAATTGAGTTTGACAATCCTGCCCTACAGGTTGGTTAAAGGACATTAGTGAACAACAAACTGTACAATTAAGAAAGCAAACACACAATTTATATATATTTATGTCCAGTGTTTTATAGATTTTATGAAAGTAACTTTCTCTCTTGATCTCGATGAAGGCAGACCCTTTTTTCCTCTGTTTCCTCCCTGGTTTATTTTGTTTGTATTTCCTTTTAACTCATGTAAAGCACTTTGGATTGGCTTGTTGCTGAAAATGTGCTATAAAGATAAAATGACCTTGCCTTACCTTACATTTAAAGGACTGGGCATGTTTGGTTTACAGAAGTGGCCCAGTCCATACCTAAATCAAAATTTTACAGTTTCTAGTTTAAAATGTATGTTCACAAACACTCTCTCTTTCATTTAACTCACCTTGAGAAAAAATGTCAGACCAGACATACACACCAGGTAAAGATATAACCCCCCCCCCTCCACACACACACACACACATAAAAACAAACCTGCAGCAGTAATTGGCACATGATGATGATGTAAAGTCTCATTGAAATACACTGACGTTTGTGGTTGAAATGTGAAAAATTTGACAATAAATTACTCACATTCGGAGGTATGACATAATCCTCTGCACTCCACAGGTAAGGTCCAGTCTCTGAGGTGTTGGTCAGAGACACTCCTTTGAGCTTGGTGATGACTGAAGTCTGGATTGCCTCCTCCCTCTCCTGGTACCCTTTCTTCATCACAAACACCCACCTGAAACATCATCTTCATCACTCACTGTATTATAGAACAGTTCCCTCAAACTAGAACCAGGATCTCCAGCCTCAGCAGGATCCAGTCCTCATCAGCATGGAACAACAGGCTGCTGTCACTGTTTTCTATGTGCTGTAGTGGTTTGAAATGATTTGTCTATCCAGATGCATGTCCCAGGAGTTACACCGCCATACAGATGATGCCTGAACCTGAGACCTGCATGCCATTAGGCAGACCAGTTTACAACAGCCTGAGGCGTTTGCCATTTTCGAGTTTCCGTAAATGTAATCTTATATTAACAAATAGGCTAAATCATCATAGCATAAAATCTATGGTATAACGAAAAAAGTTGCCAATTTGACAAACAACATTCAATCCTGACTTGGCGATGCTTCAGATAAAGTAAAAACCAATAATCATGTGCAACTTTAAAGCCACCGGCTATTTAAAATTGCCCCATAAGCTCCCCTATTTTTAACTTTGCCATCCACTCTCCGCGCCTTTAGTCCACGCAACAGACCTCACCCGATTATGTATCCCAGCACCGCCAGCTGATAGAGCCGAAACAAAATCCCGATTTTCCTGTTTTCGGCGATGACATATTTCTCTGTCTTGTAGTTGAGGAGAGAGAAGAAGAAGCCCCCGCAGCCTGCCATTAGTCGCGCCTCGCCAAAACCCAAAATGAGACAGCAGCAGGTCCCAGCCTCTCTGTCTCTCTATCCCCGCTGATATGCCGCAGCTGGGTCACTTGTCAGGCGACAGACAGACAGATAGACAGACATGGACTGTGAAACGCTGCTGCTCGCATCCCAGAAGTCAGTGTGAGGTGCTGAGAAATTCCTTTCGCTCACTCAGTACTAGTTTTACAAGTTAAGCTTGTAAAACTAGCTTGTAAAAAAAAGAAAAACTTAGAATGTTATGGAAGCCCGTTTCTGCCACTCCGTTAAAAAAATATAATAAATTATGTCATTATAATGAAATAATGTCTCAAAAATAATGAGATAGTATCATTATTTCGGGAATTAAAATAGTATCATTATTTTGAAATACTATCTTTATTTACGCTATCTTTATTTATTGTTCACCAGAGTGGTGGAACGGGCTTCCATAGATGTCTTGGGGACAAAAATTCTTGTTTTTGTTACTCATTTCACAAAGAGAAACTCAGATATGAATGTAGATTTATTATATAAATAATATTCCATGCCTGTATTCTATTTTGTTTTGTATTAATTTGGATTGGGGGTCAGGGAGGCCAACCACTATGCTTGCAAGTTGATCTAAAGTATTGGGCAAATCTGTTATAAATATTGGACTTTGTTTCAAATTTCAGTGAAATAGAATTGCCCCATTTCACGTTTGATTTTTTTTACATCAACGCATTTTAGATAATTCACTAAGTTTTAATATAATTTTCTTTAGAATATTTAATTTAAAGGAAAGTGAAGTATCAATATGCAACTGGACACTGACTCTAGCAACAGGTTGTGCCACAAATAACTGCTAGAATAGCCAAGCATGTGTGACATATCCTTTACAGAACTATGAAAAGAAATGTACAAAGGGTTTTGCTTGTCTTTTAAAGGCCTTAATTGAAAGTCTTTTTTTGACATAGTACAACTAGATTTCCAACTGGAGAACAGAATAGATCAAGGCATTAGGTTTTTTTTTTAATACCATCTTCACTAGATGTACCAGGATGTACCCTGGAAAGGTTGACCAGTCATTTCTGGATAATGGCCAAAGTGGGGTTTGCTGAGGTCAAATCACCTGCTTAGATCAGGGCATGACAGGTCCATTTTTAGGGCCCTTTCATTTAATGGCTTTGTCAGCTCCAATGGCTGACAGTTGTCTCAGGAAGACAAAGGTCACATTGAAGACCAAGGCTACACACTTCAGTTATTTTAAAAATCTGGCAGTAATACATCCCAGGTGACACTAGAATTCAAGACTTTATGCATATAGATTGGTTTGGATAAGAGTAATCCCCAGAAAATTGGAAACTTTGCAAATCACTTTGAAGTCCCCAATTCCAAAAGGCTGGTATTGCAGTCTGAACAGAATAGCCTAACTAGTGTGCAAGGGACACATTAATGGTAATACAGTGCCATCTAGTGGATTTTACATTAATCTGCTCAGATTTATGGAAACTACCAAGGGCAAAGGCATATTTATTTTAAATCTGGCAATTTACACACTAAATACTTTGATGCAATACACTCAAAACTACAGGAAATAAGGCAAACAAAATCAATTTATTGTGATCTCACTTTATTTCTGCATTTGTTATGTTAAGTGAATAAAATATTGGACTCATTTACTGGCCACCCCTGAGACGGAGAACAAGGTGGAGGGTAGATTCTTTCTGGATGTTGTAGTCGGACAGGGTGCGGCCATCTTCAAGCTGCTTGCCAGCAAAGATCAGCCTCTGCTGGTCAGGGGGGATGCCCTCCTTATCCTGGATTTTGGCCTTGACGTTCTCAATGGTGTCACTGGGCTCAACCTCCAGGGTGATGGTCTTGCCGGTGAGGGTCTTGACGAAGATCTGCATGCCACCCCTGAGACGGAGGACCAGGTGAAGGGTGGACTCCTTCTGGATGTTGTAGTCGGACAGGGTGCGGCCATCTTCAAGCTGCTTGCCGGCAAAGATCAGCCTCTGCTGGTCAGGGGGGATGCCCTCCTTATCCTGGATTTTGGCCTTGACGTTCTCAATGGTGTCACTGGGCTCAACCTCCAGGGTGATGGTCTTGCCGGTGAGGGTCTTGACGAAGATCTGCATGCCACCCCTAAGACGGAGGACCAGGTGGAGGGTGGACTCTTTTTGGATATTGTAGTCAGACAGGGTACGGCCATCTTCCAGCTGCTTTCCGGCAAAGATCAGCCTCTGCTGGTCAGGGGGGATGCCCTCCTTATCCTGGATCTTGGCCTTGACGTTCTCAATGGTGTCACTGGGCTCCACCTCCAGGGTGATGGTTTTGCCAGTGAGGGTCTTGACAAAGATCTGCATGTTTGCGCCTGAAATAGAAGAGAAAGTGAGGATCCCGAAGTATTGTTTCGTATTGTTTCAACTTCCCGTTTATCTTGCTTTAACTATTCAGGTGGGGGAAGTAGATTTTAAAATCCCGTCAATATTCACTCTACATTAACCTATCGTCATAATTCAATTACTCGTCTCTTCATGAGACAACAATTAAAAACGGTAACGTCGAAGAGTTTGTGGGGTTCGGTGAACAGAACGAACTGACTGGTAAGAGGGCGGCGATTCAAGCATAAACGCCATTTTGGAAAAAGCCATTGTTTGCCTTCCTGCTTTCAGTCGAATGGATGACACAGCTCAAAACAAAGTTGCGTAGTTTCTGAAGACCAACAGCTGTTCTGTTTAACGGTGTTATTAAAATTGCCGACGAAAATAAAAGAGAACCTGGCAACCAAATTGCTTGAAATTGTTATTCCTGGTTGCTAACCACCATACGTGTTCCGGTTATTAGACGTCAGCTGACTGGGAAAAACAAATGAAGCCAACTGGATTAAAAACTAATTTAAACCGAACTATATGAAACAGAAACTATTCAAGAAAAGAGTTAACTGTATAGTAACAGAAAACATAAAGCGCAAAACACCATACTTACAATTTTTTGCAGCTAGTCCACTAGATTGCTCAAAAACGGCGAATTCCGCTCTCTGACTGCTGTTGCTAAGAGGCGAGCACATTTATACCCTCGATGAGCTCATCAAGTGATATTCATCCGCTCATGAAAATAGTCCTCTTTTTTGTTTTAGTGTTTTTCTGTATACCGTTTTTTAATTAATTACTTTTATTACATAGCCCTGTTTTATACATATTATTAAAACCCCTCCTTGGTTAAAAAAAGTATACTTTAGTATACTTCAAGCATACTTGAATTTGTGAAAGTACACTTTAAGTGTGCTAATTATTAAGTGAACTACCTATAATTATATCTGAAGTATACTAAAAATACACTTGTACCAATTTAGAAATTAGAACTTTAAACACACTTAAACATAATTGTACCAAAATACACTTTTAAT
>CAEGAF010170652.1:0-16281 GCA_903067075.1 Micropoecilia bifurca
CCTGCGACAGACTGGCGACCTGTCCAGGACGTACCCTGCCTCTCGCCCGGAACGCCAGCTGGAGATAGGCACCAGCAACTCCCAACCCCATTAAGGGATAAAGGGTGTAAGAAAATGGATGGATGGAAACTATTACTCTCCCATTTACATTGTTTTCTTTGTGTTGTGATATGCTAGCCTTTGGTTTTGGTGCTGCTGGTCTAGTGTTTTTGTATTTAGCCTTGTTTCTTTTTTTAAAAAATAAAAATAAAGAAGTTAAAACTATTACTCTCCCATTTACATTGTTTTCTTTGTTTTGTGATATGCTAGCCTTTGGTTTTGGTGCTGCTGGTCTAGTGTTTTTGTATTTAACCTTGTTTCTTTTTTTTTAAATAAAATAAAGAAGTTAAAACTATTACTCTTCCATTTACATTGTTTTCTTTGTTTTGTGATATGCTAGCCTTTGGTTTTGGTACTGCTGGTCTAGTGTTTTTGTATTTAACCTTGTTTCTTTTTTTAAAAAAAATAAAATAAAGAAGTTAAAACTATTGCTCCCATTTACATTGTTTTTCTTTGGTTTATTTTGCTCGTCTGGTGCTGCTGTGTTTCGCTGTCTGTTAACTAGTTACATTTACTTGAGTAACTTTTTTGGGGGGTGGGAGGGGTTACTTTTAGGAGTATTCTTACTACTCTTTACTTTTAGCTGAGTAATTTTATAATGAAGTATTGCTACTCTTACTTGAGTAATTCAGTGTACAGCTGATCCGCTGATTTAATTTTGGATTAATAAATGGATAGCAAAAGGTGTTTAATAGTTTAATAGCTAAAACAGACACTTATGGGTTAAACATACGTCTGAATAAAGTTATCTTTAATGCAAAAATGTATATACTTTTGTTATAGTCCTTGCTTAATTACTGCTCTCAGTATGTTCACTGTCCACTTTCAAAGTTCGTATTAAAACCCATCCATTTTACTTGGCTTTTAACACCAGCGGGATCTAGTTTAAAAATTGTATGTTTTTTTAAAAAGCTGTAAGTTTTTATTGTTTATTTTTTTATGTTGTGTTTTAATGTACAGCACTTTGTATCAGCTGTGGTTGTTTTAAAGTGCTTAAAGTGCTTTATAAATAAAGTTGGTTTGGTTTGGTTTGGTCTTTCAGTAAATGACCTCTCATTGAGGTTAATCGATTATTTCATTAATTGATTCATCACAATTGATCCCATTAATCATTTCAATTAATAGTAAAATGTGGCGCCAAATAACCTGCATTGCATTGTAACGGCGTAGCAGAGCGATACTCTTAATTTGAAGTCTTTGCGTACATCCGGTTTCGTCTTGTACGGTGGATTTGACGTTTCTCTGCCTTTAGCAGCAGAACCATCACGCTGCTCCGCTGCCCTCCGCCCACCTCCTCACTATTGTGTAACTTCTTCCTTGATTTCACCTCTGACACGCTCACTTTCCTACCTCATCGTTCACCCAAACTCTAATTAACTGTTTCTTTTGCTCTCTATTTGTGTCGAAACGAACCTCAAAAACTCTTACTTACATCCGATGATAATGATGGAAAATTACCCGCGGGGTATAAATGTTGCAGAAAGCTTAAAGGTTGTTTTTTTCCCTTTTTGCATAATAATCCGTTCCCCCTTTTCAGTGGACCTGCTGTTGGTGCCAAAATAAATACGTTTTCACTTCAGAAAAATTGCAGGAATTTTAAATTAAGCAGTGTGTGTTGGCAAGTGGAGCTGCCCAGCTAAATTAATATGTTGCAGATGCCTCCTGTTCCTGTTGGCTCACAGTGTAGCTGTACTGTGTCTCCAGTGGTGATAAATCTTATTGACATTATTCTGACATTAGATAAGGATTCTTGAACAATGAGTCTCAATTTGAGGCCAAAATGTCTTATTTTGTTGGGGTTTTTTGTTTTTTGTTGCAGTTTAGTTTTTGCAATAACTTAACCAACAAAAGATAAACTCAATCACTTTGCTGTGAAATCAAATGACAAGGTCAGAGTACACTGCAGTAAAATGAAAGAGCTGAATCTGGAAGAGAGGTTGGAAGATAGTGCAGCGCAACACGTTGGACAATAATCATAAAGGGTCAGGCAGTGGAGAGGACTACTGGTTTTAAATACCTTTACACTTAGACATAAAAAAATATTTTCAATTCCATGCAGATTCTTGTTATAAAAAGTTAAGAAGAGGATTTTTTTCATTTGAGAAAGTTGAAAAGTTTAAGTGATTAACTGATAACATATTGAGTTTTCTCTCCTTGAGTTTTCTCTCCTTTAATACATTTTGTTTCCGTTAAGCAGCTTAACAGACTTAACTCTGTGATCAATCAGGTCTGGAATAAAGCAGCTCTCTTTTGCTAGAAATGATATCTAAGCATAAGAAGTTCATTGTGACCAATGATGACTCATTGTTGTACTTGTTTGTTTTGGGGTGTGTAGTTTGTGTTTTTTTAGAATTTATTTGTGTGACCTTTTGTATTCTGAAGAGAAATTTCATATACATTGTGGATTTTGTGCATTTTTTAAATTGATGTCTTTATATAAAGCTTATCCATCTTAAAAAGAGACAGTGTGTCTAAACATATAACTACTTCTATTGTTGTTTTTGTTGGTGTTTTACAGATAAATACACAATATACAAATAGTTAGATCAATAACAGTGAGAATAAAATTGTAGTAACTGTAGTAGTTAATAGTATCAACAGTAGAATATAGTTTTTATTATTAAGAATTTTTTGAGAATGAACTCAAAATTATAATGGTTTTTTTTTTGTTTGCACATAAAACTTTCAGCAGACACAAGATAGCACAACGCTGCCATCTAGTGACTAAGATCTGATATTGCAAGTGTAACTGGATCTCGCGAGATCTCAGCCGACTACAGGGACCCAAACAGGAACATGGCATCGGTGTACGGTGGAATAGAAGGGTAAGAAAGAGTGGACATATCCACTAAAACCGTTTAAGTTGAAGTGTTACGGCGTGTGTCTCTGAGTTTGTTTGAATTTTGTATGTTTATTTATGTCTTGAAGGCTGTCATGTATAAATTAAGGCTCAACTTAGATGTCATTCCAACACGGAAGCGTAAATCTCGTGATCATCTCGTCCCCCCTTGGTTACGTTGCCTTCAAATGAATGATTGCTCATGAAATTGCATAGGAGAAACGAGAGGGCAGATAAAATGGCAAAGAGGGCAATTAAAAATCCTATTAGTTTTACAGTTAAAATAAGTAAATCTGAAGGAAAGAGTATTGTTAAAGAGAAACTGATGAAAGTTTGGCAAAAAAGGTGGGATGAAGATAAAACAGGAAGATGGTTTTATAAAATTCAGAAGATTGTAGGAGAAAGAAGAAATAGAAAGGAGGAAAGAGTGATAACAAGGTTTAGATTTGGACATTCAGGACTTAATTATACACTTTTTAAAATGCAAAAACATAAAACTGGCAAATGTGATTATTGTGATAAATATGAAACCATAGAGCATGTTATATTAGAATGCCAGAAATATGAAATAGAGAGAAGATATATGAAGAGAGAGTTTGAAAGTATGAAGGAGAAGGTTAATTTATTAGATATATTGAGGAAGAATTTAGAAAGTAAACATATATAAATAATTATTCAATTTCTTAAGAAAACTAAATTATTTAATAGAAGTTAATTATAGTAAGTGTGTTTGTGAATGTAGGCATGACATACAAAGTTGTGCACAGGTACGTATGTTTTAAGTGTGAATGTGTGAGTGTATGTTTAGATAGAATCTATGGTAGAATACTTGTATACATAGATGAGGATAAATATTTAAAGCATCACGAACCACATTCCATACCAGTAAGTGGCAGTAATGCTACTAAAAGTTTCTTGCCTACCACCTTAAAACCGACGAGAAGAAGAAATTGCATAGAAACGTGTTGCATTCTTTCATCCTTCCTGTCTCACTGAGGTATTTATGTTAGTAGTTGATAATGTCTTAACTCTTTTCCATCCAGTGGAGGGACTCACTCCAGGGCTGTGCTGCTGTCAGGAGATGGGAAGGTGCTGGGAGAGGCAGTGGGACCCTGTACCAACCACTGGGTGAGCTGCAGAGCTGCAGGTCAAAGTCAGGGTGGGATGGTTTACAACCCAAAACAGATAGAATGTGCACCTTCTTTCAGTTCTAGTTGAAATCATTTAATCTCTCGCTTTTTATTGTTATTATTTTTGAAGACTTAACCCTGGATATTGTTGCAGCTAATGTGGACTTCATTTCTTTTTATGATTACTGTGTATTCCCTGCGCTGTCAACTTGTGTTTTTGTGTCTAACGTAGCTGATTGGCGTGGATAAATGTCTTGAAAACATCAATGAAATGGTCCGTGAAGCCAAGATCACCGCAGGACTGGATCCAAACACGCCGCTCTGCTGTCTGGTCAGTCAGACAGATTCCTGCTTGCTGTCGTGATTTCAGGTTGAAACTATAATTCTTTTAATATTTTTGTGAAGGGTATGTCTCTGAGTGGGGGTGAGCAGAAAGATGCCATCGACAACCTGATCGCTGTGATGAAGGAGCGGTTTCCACATCTCAGCCAGCATTACTTCATCACCACGGACGCCATTGGTGCCATGGCAACGGCAAGTGATCGAGGTTAGCTTTTAATTTTAATTTGGCGTTTTAATTGGTTGATAAAATCAAAATCTTATACGCTTTGGAGGCGTAATAAGATGCTGGGCTGGAGGTCGTCACACATTAAACAACGAATGTCGAATCGTTTATCATTTATCGTGATATATTCACTATTATGATGACAGTTTTGATTGTTGTCGTGATGATAAATTCCAGTTATTGGTGTGTAAAACCACCCAAAACTGTTTATTGTTGATTTTTTGTTTTTGTTTTTTGTATTCATAAATGTAAATAAATGTAAAAATATGATTCAGTGCAGTTTGTGTGTGCTAAAGTCCAAAAGAAGCGTATTGCAAATGGAAATATTTTTTAAAAGCAATATTTGTGTTTGTGGAGGTATGACTGATGTGTACGGAAGCGGATTAGGGTCACCGAAAAAAAAATTCTGACTTTAATCTCAGAATTATGTGATTAAAGACAGAATTCTGACTTTTTTCTCAGAATTCCGAGATTATACTCAGAAAGTCAGAAATCTAACTTTAATTCTGCGATTAAAGTCAGAACAGTTTTATTTTTTTTCCAGTGGCCCTAATCCTCTTCCGTAGATGTGACATGCAGTCTGTCACACTTAAAAATGATGTAATAAATAGTCACTTTTATCATCCAACTTAATATCCTCATTTCTATAAACACAGTCGTGCGGGTAATGTAGTTAGCTTCTGCATTATTTTTAAGAATTACATTTAAGAACATTGGTTGGATTTCACAGGTTACATTTTTAGTGTCATCATTGCTTTTGTTAATGATTTCCTGCTTGCGCCAAAGCTCCTCACAGCTTCCCGTCAACGACTGATACTTTACCCTTCCAGGTGTGTCTACCTAGGGGTGTCATCACCTTTCCTTTACGGCCCTCCGTTATCTAACCGTCTTCCGTGTGTCTTCACACCAGGAGGCGTAGTTCTCATCTCTGGGACCGGCTCCAACTGCAAGCTGGTCAACCCTGACGGCTCCCAGGTCGGCTGCGGAGGCTGGGGTCACTTGATGGGGGACGAAGGAGGAGGTAAACATCAATGTCTATCGCTTTGTCGTTGCGGCGCAAACTCATGTTGCTTTTGTGTTTTCAGCGTTCTGGATCGCTCACTTGGCTGTGAAGACGGTGTTTGATGCCAAAGACAACCTGGCGGCGCCGCCGCATGACGTCGCACATGTTAGGAAAGCCATGGAGGAGTACTTCCAGGTCAGACACATCCAGAGGTTGTGTTTGCTTTGAAAAGGGGTGCCAAAATGTGGCCTGCAGGCTTAGCTGGCTGATGTTGATGAACACTTTCTCATCTTTTGTAGATAAATATCTTTCTAAAAAAATATTGGGTGCAAAAAATAAGATTCCCATTTATTAATTTCGGCAGAGGAAAGCTAACCTAGAGGTTAGCAAAGAACGATTGGTGGGATTAACTAACTCTTTGGTTACCTAGCAACAACTTTTTGAGTAACTTGTGGTTACCTAGCAACAAACTGCATGAGCAACTTGCGCAGCAGCAGTTTTAAGGTTTATCCACCATGCTTCACAACTTTGTATAAATAAAAACCAACAGCATAGAGTGAAATCTGTGGCTGAAACAGGAAAGGTTACAACACTAGTTTTGTATTATTCCAGATATTTAAACCAAAAAACAAATTAATAACTTAATAGCTTTTGTTATGATACATTTTTCAGCCATATTGTCCAGCCTTAGTCTGTAATTATGTGGTGTATCTGCAATAATTCAGTGGTTTTCATTCCTTTTTGGATTCCAATAGAATTGTCTTTTTTTTATTACTGAGCAGATCAATTAAAAAACTTTTTTTAATGTTATAAAAAATATATATAAAATTTTTGTAACTCCAGGTGCTTTTAACTTAACAGTTTGTGTCCTCATATAAAAAAAGTTCTTACACCACCTGTTTAAATGAGACTACAGTGAATAAAGCCTCATTCTCCATCCTAGGTGTCAGATCTGATGGGCATGCTGCCACATCTGTACAGAAACTTCCAGAAATCATTCTTTGCCGGCTTCTGCTTGAAGCTGGCTGAAGGTAATCAGCACGTCAGCTTCTTTTGTTTTGTTCTCGTCTTTCATAGAAGCGGGTAAAGATGAAAAATATGTGTTCTTCATTCTAAGGTGCAGAAGCTGGAGATGCTCTGTGTCGCCACGTGTTTGCCGAGGCAGGCAGAGTCCTGGCTAAACACGTAGCCGCAGTCCTGCCTGCAGCACAAGAGGTAGCAGGCAGCAAGTATCATGTGGTATCAGGACCACATCAGATATACAGAGTTATGCAACCACTCTTATAGAAAGCTAAAACCTCAATGCCTTTCGTTGGGTTTTATGTGATAGTAGTGCATGTTGTGAAGTGGAAGGAAAAGAACGCATGTTTACTTTTAATTTTCACCAATGAAAATCAGAAAAAATTCAGAGGAACCAATCACCTATAGAAATCAACACATTATTAAATACTATAGCTATTCTACAGGGAAAAACCTCTTGAATCGATAAACAAAAAGATTCATAAAAAGGCATTTAGACAATGTCATCATTGTCAATTTTTTTTATAACTTTGATAATTGATACTTTATGCAAACATTTGTTTAGTTTGTAAGATTCTTGATGATGTTGCTGTTCCACCTTTACAAAGTTCCTCAGATCATGACTAGAGTCACAAGGCGCCCTCTAGAGGTGACGGCAGTCTTGAAATATAGGACTGCTTTTAATAAAACCTTATAAATTCTGTTGGTTTGAAGTTTGATTTACTTGGATCTAGCGAGATTTGAATACTTATTAGACATGTAATTAATTACTAAACTTGCTTTTAACCCATTTCTAATCTGTTAATCATATTGGATTACATCAATCTGACCAGGGGCTGCAGGTGGAAGTTAGTGTTTTTGTTATTGTTTTGCTACAACCTGGTAACATGCGTCTGACGGCATATTAGGGTCATTGTAATCAGAGGGAAAAAAGCAAAATTTACACCAAAAAACCCCTCAAAACCACCAAATGTGGTGGTTAAAAAAAAGGAAATTCCTGAATTTCAAAAGTTGAACATTGAAGATGTAGGAAGGATGTAGGAAGATGTAGATGTTTTAAGTAAATAATTCCTTAATATAGATGAAAAGTAACATGGAAAAGTCTTGTTATAAGTAAATTAATCCGCCAGTGGAAATGTTTTTTTATTCATCAATATTAAGAAATGTTTTTATCAAAACATGCTCTGATTTCTTGCTAAAAATTTACTTGTAAGTTAGTTTTATTTTATTTCAAGTTTTCTAACATATTTGTACTGGAATCAAGACCGAAAATACTTTTGTTTTTGCAGTGCAGACAGAAGAGACGCAATGAGAGCATTTTGAAAACCATGTATCGTAATCATGCTCTGCTTGTTGTTAAGTCTCTCACATAAAATCCCAATGAAATACACTGAGGTTTGTGTTTAAAATGTGGGAAAGTTTAAGGGATGCGAATGGTTTCTGTGAAGGCCTGCATGTTTTTAACGCATGAGCATTTCTCTCCTTTCCTCCTGTCCTCCCAGTCTTTACTGGGCGGTGAACTGGGCCTGCCCATCCTGTGCGTGGGCTCCGTCTGGAAGAGCTGGCCTCTGCTGAAGCCAGGTCAGAAACGGAGGAAACCTTCCAACAGTTTCCTCTGAATCGTAGCCGTTTCAGTTTCACTTCCCGTCTGTCTCTCTTCAGGGTTCACAGAGGTTTTGGAAAAGGCAGCGTCGTCTGAGAGGCTGAAGGGTCGTTTCCGTGGCTACAGCCTCCTGACTTTGCAGGGGTCGTCGGCCCTCGGAGGGGCCAGTCTCGGCGCCCGGCGCTTTGGCTTCTCCGTCAGCATGGATTACGGCGCCAACGCTAAAATCTCCTTTCAAGACTTCTTCGGCGGCGGCGGCCAGTGACAACAAAAGGCTACTTTATGATTTTTACAGTTTATTCCTCTTTTTTCCAATCACAATGACTTTAAATCAGGTTCGTGTGAGACTGGACTTGCACATGATTTCACAAGATCCAACCCTCAGGTGAAGAGATTTAAAAACACATGAATCTTTTTTACTTGGCACCTTCTGTAGCAACAGATGAAATTTTTCTTTTTTTTTATTGAACTGTCAAACTTATTTTTCTCACTTTTTTATGATTCGTTTGCACTATGGCTTTACAATAAGTGTTGATTTTACAGAAGGTTCGAGTCCAGGTCTGTCCTCTAGGCTCAGCAATTAAAAACGACTAGATTTCACACAATCAACACATGAAGTCACCATGCAAAAACAGGTGCTATCAACTTTGTATAAAACTTCACATTGATTTGTAATCTTTATACAGTTCTTATGAAAGCAAATCTGCAATAAATATGAACGGAATCGATTGATTATACAAGCTGCAATTTTTGATCTTTTTAAAGACGATGCTCAAGTTTGACTTTTGCTGATTTGTCCCATTGTGACCCTGGAGGGAGGGGCAGGTATAGCCGATGAACCGAAGGGCTTATTGATGATCCTGAAGATGTGGGGACATTAATGAAACAAAGGTTTGTGGAAGATGTGCTATATCTTAGTGTAAAACTAATATTTTAATGTGAGGTTCCTGCGCTGCTTCAGTACTTGCTGTTATTGACATTATTAACTCTTCAATAGCGGAAAACCTTGAGGTAAAAGGTTTGTTCATCAGTTTGAGAGCTTAAACTGAAGCAAAACGTTGGTTAAGCAGCAATGAGTCAAACACTGACTCATTGCAGTGTCTAAAAAAAATTAGGTTTTGCAGTGGACCATTCGACAGTGGGACTTTAATCCAATTGCGTTTCTCTGGCATGAGCTTAAACAGACACTGGCCACCAAAGTACCTTTATTAAAATAGTTCTGCAGCTGAATGTGGGCCAAAATTTCTCCACAAAAATATGAAAAACACATTGCCAGTTAAACACCTGAAGGCATCTGTTGCCACCAAGAGTGGCAGATTTTAGGAGGCTACTGCTTTTTCACATTTATCCATGTTGGTTTGGGAATGTTCCCCCCGCACCATTAATAAATAGAATCATCTGGAAACTGCATGTTGTATTTAATCAGGCTATCACTCTTGTTTTCTTTTAAACTCATCAAAGTTCTTTCAGTTCATTTATCCACCCTTGGGGGGGAAAATAGAACCAAGTGTGTGATAAAACATGATTACATTTAAATGTAAACAGTAACAGCCCAGAGAGGTAATGGGCATTCTTCTCTGAGCTGTCCAGCAGAGAAGCTGCAACCGAGAAGAAGGATTAATTTGCCAAGGAGGAAGCAGCAAAAATGTTTCCTTGGGCTCGCTATGCGGTAAATACTCCTTTTGTTTTGGTTTTTACCCATTGAATGCTTGGAGTTGGTTACTAAAAGGGAAAAAAAAACATTGTTTCAAACTGGAAATTCTATCGACACTCAAAAAACCGATCAACATATCTGAAAAGGCAAAAGAATAGCATTAAATTTAAAAAAATAGAAAGCTAATTCATGTAAATCCCAAAGCATTTATAAGTGAGTTTATTTGAAAGGCTGCGTTGCTGATGTTTGGCCTGATGGGGGCAGCATCGACTCCTCGGAGAAAAACTTAAAGAAACGATATTAAAATATTAAATAGTTAGGCGGTGAATCTAAAATAACAGTAGAGTTTATTCCCGTGTGTTTTTTTAATTTACCTTCCTCCTAGTACTTTTTTTGCGATAAGTCTGAAGTAAGTTGAGCAGCCTAACTGTCAGCGACACTGGTAGCTAAGAGGCTAACTGAATGAACAAAATGAACGGCTGTTTTTAAAAGTACTGAGCTTTTGTCATGCTTTTTTATAATTATGGGTATTTTTAGGATTAAAAAAATAGCAAAGGTTATGCTTCTATGCTTCTTCGCATAAAACTTTAAAGATATATCTTTTTACTCATTTTTGAGGGTTGTAGCAATTTTCAAAAGCAATGACCAAAACAATAACTTCTTAACAGAATTATCTCAAAAAATGCACTTTTACAAAAAAAAGTAAACAAAAACATCCATCCAATTAAAGTTCACACAGAGATACATAATAGTAATATTTTACTACAGTGCGCACTATGACCAATACACTCTGTAAACTAGGGCTGGACAATAAAACAATAACCTAATTAGCTGTAGACATGATCGGCGCCAATAGAGCATAAATCTGATAGAATATATAATAATTTCACTGGACTCCGATCCAGAACCGCACAGCATTCTGGGGGATGTAGTCAAAGCAAGCGCTTTTAGGCGCTCAACGTTTCACTGCTAGCTAAACTAGATCCGTGGCATAAGCTAACTCACTCTGGTCACCTAGCAACAACCTGTTGCGTAACATGCGCAGCAGCAGTTTCGTAACTAGACGAAACAGTCGATAAAATAGGAAAATTCACGTCTAATCAAATTTTAGATATTTAAAACAAGAAAAATTATAAATAATGAATGATAACTTCTAATATTAAACACTTGTATTCCTTGTATGCGTTTTTCAGTCATATCGCCCAGCCCGACCATGAACCACACATGTCAAACTCAAGGCTTGCTGGCCAGATCCGCCTGCCATACATAACCATTTATGTGGTCATCAAGACATTACAAGGCCACATTAATAGAACAGCTGTGTGCAAAATATTATTTTATCACAAAATAAAATTAACTTTTATTTTTTTTATTTGTATATTGCCACATTAATTAATATTTCATTAGTTAATTAATATTTTAACTTGGCTAAGTGGTAGTTTTAGCAACACATTCTGCCACAACCGTATCTCTGACATTTATGATCTTGATATGGCTCGAAATTAATTGTTTCAAACCCCTGCTACAAACGCTAAGTTATCATTTAAAAAAAAAAAAACAAGGTTATTTTTGCCTGATTTATTAAAACATGTACAGATATATAATCTATCTAATTAGGCTACAACATATATAGAGTGATGGCTCCTTCAAAAAGTTACTGGTAACATTCAAAGCATATAAATTTTACTAAAAGTACATTTATTTCAGTTATTCTGTGAAAAATATTAAACTCAGTAAACAGATTCAGTAGACACTTATGCGTTAAGGATTATGATTTTTACAGCTAATCAAATTCCAAAATTCAGTTAATCTAGGATAATTTTAGAGAAACAAGTTAACCTAACAGTTATGTTTTGGGACTGTGGGTGGAAGCTGGAGTACCTGGAAAGACCCCAAGCATGACAAGGAGAACATGCAAACCCCCATGTGCAAAGTGTTGTCCTTTAGGTAAAAGGGGATTGATTCAATATAGTATGAAAGGCAGGAGTGCAATTAAGTGTGTTATATGTGATTTAATTTCTTAGTTTTATTCTGGATAAATGGGTTAAATTGGTTATTACACATTATTTTAATGTACAATTAAGCCACTGAATTAAAAATAAATTAGTTACACACCTTTTACACATCCTCACCAGGCCAGCAGTAGTAATACACATTTTAAGTACCCTAAAGTAGCAGTTTTTGGTACTTACGTACTTCTTTCTGGCTCAATAACTTGTTCTCAGCCAGAACAAGCTACTGGCTGAGCTAACAATTGTAGCTCCATGAATAGATGGACACATCTATTCATTATTACACACAACTAATTGTGTGTAATAATTACCCAGAACTTAGTACTCTTCTAGTAATTTCTGTACCTTACAAAGGCGTATTTTAAAGAATAATTTTTTTTTTAACAATTAGCGTCTTCAGGTGGTTGCCTGAACATAACACTGTTTCTGCTAACCTGCATGTTTTTACCTGTCTACCTGTCCATTTGCTGTTTTCCCTGCTGTTTTCCTCTCAGGGTCTGGCTGTAAACCCTTCCGAGAGATTTACTACCACCTACAATTCAGACTTTAAACCATTTCACCAGCGTAAATCCTTTCTGAAGCCCATACCTCAAACTAAACGTGGTACATTAAACATGATGCGCATGGTAGGTTGGATCACCCTGATCACACAGAAAAGCATCTCTCTTTTTTTTATGGCGTCGCTTTTTGTTTTACATTAGTGCTTTGGCTGTTTTTACAGCCTGAACGTGACCCGTCAGCTATGTTGCTTCAACATTACTACATGAAAAACCCCGAAACCATAAACCCCAAATGCTCACTTGTTGGCCCCCAGGTAAGGGCAGCACATCCATGCACGCTTTCACAGTAACCCATTCATCTAGTTCCTGGTTGCTAGCAGCAACACTCAGTGTAGGAGTTATTTTTCTGGTTAAATCCTAGGATTTAAATTGTTTAGTTTATTCTTATTTTTTGTTTATTTCCTGGTTAATTTATCATTAGAATTTCAGTTTAATTTGTTTTAGAATAAGTTCTTTGATTAGGAATTCACCTAATTAGTTAATTAATTTCAGGTTGGGATGTGGGTATTTCACAGTATAAATACGTGGGTCTTATAGCTTATTATGCACGTGGGTGGTCACAAGGTTGTTTTTTTTTTTACCAGCCTTTAGAATCGGTCACATTAGTCAGAGAACAGGTACAGGAATCAGAGCAGAAGCCTGTGTCTTTTTACCTGAACAGTAAAGTAAAACCAAAGAACTAGATTTTGACTTTTGATCCCCTTTTTTTTTTTGCTGCGTAAACCAGAATCCACAGTGCATCAAGTGACTATTTGAGTTTGATTCACCTTTTGTTTTGATCACCTTTGAGTTTTTTTGAATTGTAAGTTTTGGGACAGATGGTCACTACACTCAGATTGTGCTCTGGTTCCTCCAGAACCCTCCGGCTACCCTTTTCCCAGTCTTCATACCTTCACTCGGCGGCTTAGCCAATTCCTTCACCGAGGAAGTCAGAAATGCCGGCTGTTTGAGGAATGAAGCTCCGTGGCTCAACGTCTACGGAGAAAGAGGTGAAGAGGCATTTTTTGAAGCCCAAAGACGTTGAAGCTCCATATCTGTCTCTGTGCGTCCGGTGTGCGTCTTGACCTCCAGCCTGTTTTCTCCTGTCCGCAGCTGGCCTGTTGAAGCGGCAAATGGAGGAGCCGAGCGGGACCTCTGACATTCAGTACGAGGAGGGTGAGGACACTTTATTTATTTATTTTTTCCACGGTGGTTTTGCGCTCATGAAACGGATCGTTTGAGGCCAAAGAGAAGACGCGTTAAATCCAGGAGTCGCTATTGAAACGTTACGGTTAGGCGTTAACGGGCAAGCGGCTCGAAGATGGCGGCTTTTTTTTATTACCTTTTATTTTAAAGTGTTTTTTTAGTATCTGGTCTGGCAGCTGTGACGCTCAAGCAGAGTTGCTGGAAATTAAGGCTCAAACTTCACAATTCGCGCCTTCATGTCAGATTTTTATATCCCACCAGTTACAACGGACGTTATAACTGTCAGTTAAACCGTACAATTTTTGTTGTTGTGAACTTGTTAACTCGACGCCAAAGACCGATAGTTTTTGAAAAATGTCAGTAACACTCGCCGCGGAGGTTAGTCTTAAGCTACACATAATAATAAAGAGTAGAGAAACCGGATTTTTTTACATATCGCCGTTGACGTGCCGTGGGGCCGCCATTTTGGAACGGTCGCTCACTTGACTTTGGCGGCGCAATGAGATATAAGTTATATTTATATCTCGCTGAAAATTAAACTGAACTTTCACGTTTAGCCATATTTCTAAACCTTATTAACACATTTAAAAAAAAGTGTCTTTGAATTGGATTGATACCCCGTTCAGCATATTTCAATATTTTTAGAGGGGCTAAAAGTAACAGTAAAATATTCGATATGTTGAGCATTTTACAAACCACACAGCCATCGGGTTCCGTTTGTACAGTTAAACAGTAACAAATTAACAATATCTTTGGTTTATTTTGCCGGTTATAGAAAGGAAAAAAAGGCGAATGCTCACTTTTTTCAGTCATCATTTTACCACCATATTATTCCAAACTAAATTTTTAATTCACAAGCTAACTGTTTAGCTTGCAAACTACATATGTAGTTTTGAAATTAAATATTTATTTAAGAAGCCAAATATTTAGTTTCAAAATAACATTTATTTTGCTAAGTATTTAGTCACAAACTATTACATTTTCAAACTAGATATTCAACTTGCTAACTAAATATTTAGGTTGCCAGTTAACTATTCAGCAAATGTTTATGTTGGAAACATTGGACGTGCTGCTTAAACGGTTATATAAAGCAGCATGTTTTATATAACATATGTTACGCTATATGTAGCCTATATATAGCCTAACATACATTAGGCTATATACAATACGCTTTATAATGTCTGTGGTGTTAAGTTTAGAGATTTTCAATCTATCCCTGCAGTTTTCTGCTGTCCTTGTCGGCCTTGCGTCCTCCATCATTGTCCTGGTACCACAAAAATCTGCTGTGACCATTTCAAATGAAATCTGGGACTTTCTTACCAACCGGCCTCAGATGGTGAGAATAGAGGACCGAACATCATTCACCCTGGTCCTGAACACAGGCACACCACAGGGCCTTATGCTTGAATTCATTGTGTCTGTGGCTATAATGTGACAAAATGTAAGAATTGTGAATCATTTTGCAGGGCAGTTATCGCTTACCTGAGGGACTGAATGCAGAAAAAACACATCTCTAATTTATATAGAGTTTAATTCTCTTACTTTGTGCTCCTGCAGGAGTGATTGTTTTATCACCATACAGAGGTCCCATCAAGTGCGAGGATGTCCTGCATCTTCTGCGCAAGACCGCCACACCGTCTCACATGGGCACCATTCCACGGGGGACGGCTCCTTACATCACACTGAACCACGCCACAGGTCCGTCATCTGCTGTTGTTTTTTTTTTTTTTCAACAAGCCGCGGCTGAAAATGATCCAGTCTGTGTCATGAAAAAAGTAGAGAGTAAGGGTTGGACAGGGCAGATGTAAAAAAAGCAAACATTTAAGCTGAAATGCTGGAAGAAATAGACATAGAGCAAAGTTTTATTGAGCAATAATGGCATCAGAATGTAGTTTGCTTCTAAATTACTTTATTTTTTTTTAAAAAAAGCGGAATTCACATTTGTGCGCAAAGGACAAATCAAATTATTTCTTTGTTTGTCCACAATTAGTTTGCAATTTGTCCAGTTGATTCAGTTGATTGGCGTTGACTGATAATCACTCTATGGATGAATCTGTTGTTAACAGAGGAATGAGCAACAGTTTCAGTGTGTAGACATGCGACGCTGGCAGACCACTAACTCAAAAGACTGACTGCAAACAATTGAAGAGAAAAGAAAAAAAAGATTCTTAAAAGTGTTGACTCAGAATGCAAGTCCAAGACACACTTTTCAGATTTTAGTTTCCCTTCAACTCCACAGCTTTGCACCACTTTGAGTAGATCTAGAGGGTAAAAATCTCAACACAATGCATGGAAGTTTGTGTGCTTGTGGCGGCATGAAAAGACGTAACGGTTCAAAAGGTGCTAAAACTTTTGCAAGGTGCTGCGAATTCACTTTTCAACTTTGATTGGACACAGGAGTCACGGGGGGCAACTTGATCCCCGTGAGCCAACCAGCTGCATGTGAGCCCACCTCCGCCGCTCAAGCTTCATCCCACGCCTGCACCAAGTACGTTACAGATGCGCAACACTTTTTTATATACATATATACAGTGGGGAGAACAAGTATTTGATACACTGTTGATTTTTCAGGTTTTCCCACTTGCAAAGCTTGTAGAAGACTGTAATTTTT